>JAVYIG010005635.1:0-132852 GCA_035222895.1 Strongylocentrotus droebachiensis | reverse complement strand
GCACGTTTAAAACATAATGGCTTCTACAACTGCATTGATGTTTATCAGTCCAGTTCAAATGCAAATATTAATGATCAACTGGTACCACTATGAACACACAGGGGTCATACAGAAAGCATCAATCACGTCTCAACAAGGTGTATACATTGTACACCCTGTACATATATCTTTAACATGCAAGATCTTAGAAGATCCAACTAAAAAGTCAAAATGGTACTTGTCTTGGTAAATGTTTTCAAGAGAAGGTCGAGTTCTGGTAAGTGAAAACAAGTCGTAGCCCCTTTCTTTATATTAATCGGGATGGATATCATAGAAAAAATTATGTCAAAGTTATTCATTTATCCATTATTTATTTACTCTTTCATTTCATTTGTATATAAATAAATAAAAAAATAAAAAAATAAATACATACTTTAAGATTATTATCATTTATTTAATTGTTTTATATTATTGTGGGGGGGGGGGGTGGAAGGGTGGCATTAGGGCTGATCTCAGATGTTCTGCCAAGGCAGGTACACACACCAGATCCTTCTTAAATGACTCATGACAATCAAACAAGGATGCCAAAACGATGACAAATCCAATAATGTTGAAATACATGGAACTATAGTAAAAGATAACATTATAGTGCAATGCATGAGTTCTTGTGAGTTGTTCAGTGCAAATTGAACCAGTTCACAGAAAAATACAGATGTACATGTACGGTACACGTATGCACACTAGGGTAATAACGTCATCGTGATGTAAATGCTGGACTCTGTCCCCTTTTGAATGTTTACTGTGGCAATTGCCTTGATATCATCAATCTTCAGTGAATTGAATCATAGACGAAAATAACTGGATGAAGGGAACGGAGAGGGAAAATTCTGTGGGTTGCAGAATTTGTGGATTTTTTTGTATAAGCAATAAAAATATCCATTAACATACTGTACATGTACATGTAAAGTGTACATGTAGGTCTACAGTGCGACAGGTCTGTATTAGGGCTGCGGCGGGTAGTCGAATACTCGAGTACTCGCACTGCTGACAACTACTAGAGTATGATTTCTCGTACTCGAATATTCAGCCGCAAAAATTTTTTTTTTTTTTTTTTTTTTAAATCCCGGTCACCCGGCACTGTCCAGGCCGACGCTTACCCGTGCCAGATAGAGCGCCAGCCGCCGGCATGGGACCGTCGGTAAAAATGTTTCCCAGCTCAATCACTGTCAAACTCACCACTCAGAAACTGGGACCAAATGTCGGATTTCCGTTTAGACTCTGAGGAAAATGGATTATTCTGCCATCTTTGGTTTTTAAAACAGCATTGTTTACTGTTATTATTACAGGCCTTAAATTTCAACATTTTTAGGGCAAGGCCACTTTTCTGTAGGGCACATTCCTATATTACAGCACCAATGGAAGAATTGGAAAGGGCACAAAAAATCTCCAAGGCCAATGAGAGGGGCATTGAGGCCAATCAAAGGGGCATCCAAGGCCTGGCCTTGGATGGCCTTGGATTAATTTAAGCCCTGTTATTATTATTAAATCGGCGCCTTCAACTGCAACTCGAAGTAAAATTGCGTGAGTTTTCGGAGACGGACCTGGGATACTGCTCCAGTGGTATGGCGGGTGGCAAAAAAAAACCCCAAAATCCAACAACAACAAACCCCCCCCCCCCCCCCCCCCCACAAAAAAAAAAAAAAAAAAAAAAAAAAACCCATGGCATCCAAATATTTGAGTATTCGCTTGTAAGCCTGGGAGTGTAATCGGGTAGCTCATTACACGGTTTTGCACAGCCTTAATCAAGATGGAATTGATTTGTACCCAAATTGTACATCATTTCAATACTTCCATGAAATTATAACCTTTCTCAGTCTTTGAACTCTTTATAATCTTGTTTTGCCATTTAATTCAAAATAATAGTGTCATGGTTGGTGGACATGAATGCCGCCGCAGTTACAGTTATTTTTTAACAATAAGCAAGTTCATAGTTCATCTGTCCGCGGGCATTGGCATTCATTTTTCTAAAATGCACAATAAAGTTCAGTAGTGCGTCTCCATTTTGTAAAGATCTGTGGATATTTGCGGGTCATTTGTAATACAGCTTACTATGAAGTTTCGACTACCTGTAGTCTATTTTTGCAACACACAAACTTGTTTGCATACACTGCTCCCATGTACATACAATGTAAAGACAATGCTCATATTGTATGCTATGTGTGATATAGTCCCACATCCCTCTTTTGCATGATAGATGGTCGCGTTGGACGGTCTTGGAATATTTAGCATTAGCTGCTAAGGTAACCCTTGGTTAAATATTAATCAGGATCTTCAATAATAGTCTCTTGTAATGACGTGTGTAAGACTAGATGTATTTGCTTTCATAACGATTGTGTACTGCAGCTAGTCATATTTGTCTGCTTTTATTCAGTGATGTGCAAATATGCGAAAAGGGTGGATTTATTATTTTCTACCAAATATACATACATGTACATGCAGTGTATGCAACGCCCATCTGGTTCTGATTTTACTAGGGTCAAACCATGATTGATGGCCTATTCAGAATGGAGCAATTTATTTGAATCTTGTATGAGGAAACGTTGAATCTTGTATAAAGAAACGTACATGTATAAGGAATTATTATATACCAATAGCGAAAGGGCCATGCAGACTCAATAACAACATACCGGTATATAGAAATGTAAAAAGAAACTAGTTTTGAAAAGGTCAGTTGACATTAGAGTACCGTATTTGCCGGCGTAAAGGCCGCACCCCCGCATAGGCCGCACCCCCAACTTTGACATTTCGTAGAGAGAAAAAAAAAAAAAAAACGGACCAAAGAAAATAATTGTAATTTTCCCGTAGAACTCTATTTTTCCTACAAACTAATACCAAAATTATCAATCATTTTATAAATTTACAGGAAGTTTACCTAAAAAATGATCGTAATTTAGCAAATCTTTATCAATTTTTAGGCAGATTAGCACATTCATGGGACACTAGAGGGCGCTTCGCATGCATACAGAAACCTGAATGGCCAACCTATCGCAGGGTGGAAGGATTTTTTTTTTTTTATGTTATCCGGTCTTTCCCCTATCGTACCGTCAAATGGAGAAAATAAACAAGCTTTTGTATTGTTATTAGAGATCTACGGAGGTTAGTTTGTCGCTTTAATTAATTAGATAGTCTCAATTATAATTCAGAATTATCTTACTGAAAAGTTAACAACACCGATGATTGCTAACCAAAATCATACCTTACTCACACACTCTGTGGTGGGGAGCTACGGGGCTGAGAGTTGCTAACAAATCCAACGCACCTTCGGAGATGCACAGCGCGCAATCATCGGTGTTCTTAAGGACATTTTTACATTTTTACAACTTTACAAGTACGAGTTTCTGGTCAGTTTTCTTCTTATTTCTTTGGTTGCACAACGATTAAAAAGATAACTTCTTCAAATTTGCTGATGACGTGGTTCAGAAAAGATCTTGTCCGATGTGTTTTCAAGTCAATTTTGTTAATATATTTTGTTGTATGAAGTTGCCTACAAATAATGGACTTGCTGTTTTGACTTGCGATTTTTACTCTTTCGGCGTAAAGGCCGCACCCCGACTTTTTGATATTTTCTCTTCCAAAAATACTGCGGCCTTTACGCCGGCAAATACGGTACGCTTATGATAAGCCCCGCCCAATTATACAATTTTTGTAGGAACTGACGTTCAGATTAGAGCGGGACTCTTATCATTTAAAGTAATGCTCAAACAGTATGCATTTTGCTGAATGACGTTTCGTTATGTAAGACATTTCTTTGTTGGACGTTCGGACTTGAAAAAAAGTAATTATCATTCAGCTACGATTCTTGTATACATTGTAGCTAGTCTAAATGGGGGGGGGGGGGGTGAGCTACAAGCAGGGTTGATATGGGTGTGGTCAGCTCATGAACATGTAGCTCATAGGTGATAGAGAGAGGTACATGTAGTGGTGACCCAGTCTTGCATGCTCAAAGGTCAATTCATTGAGCTACCAATGAATAGTTCCCTCCCACATGCAATTTTTATTGAGTCTACTTGAGGGAACTGTCTAACTACTCCTTGAATTTGACCTCGATTCTAGAGCAAGAGTTCCAGTGTAGCTCTCTTCTACTCAGCTATTATGATGTGGCTAATAAACTTGTCTTTTTTTAATAGTTTTATAAATTTTAAAAAGGATAAGGCTCCATAATGAAACAGATACAGAACAATAAATTAAATGTAATAATGATACACAAGAGAATCGTAACAAAGTGAAGTCTTTGTGAAATATACACTGGTGTGGTCTGGTGGATTAGCAAGTGCACCTTGCATCCCTTGGTACATTGTAAATGGTTCAACTCCCTGTCATTGCACTAACGTCCTTTGTCAAGAAATTAATCTACACTGTCCTCTCTATCTCTCTCTCTCTCTCTTTCTCTCTCTCTCTCTCATTCTCTTTCTCTCTTTCTCTCTCTCATTCTCTCTCATTCTCTCTCTTTCTCTCTCTTTCTCTCTCTTTCTCTCTCATTAGCTGTAGCTGCACAACATACCGTTGTTATGTCCACATTATTGATTAATTTTGTTCATTTGTCTTTGTATCAAGTAACACCTAGGCGTTACATGGAACCTGCACCTCATATTAAAAGTACAAGAAATTCGGACAAGAAGCTTCATGTATAAATCAATTTCACATGGCCTTAACAATTTTTGTCTCTATTGGGCCATTTGGTGAGGACTTTTCTGGCTTGTTGCCATGGAAAATGATAAACATGTGTGTGCGAGTGTGTGTAAGTAAAGCTTATGGCTGTTACATGACCATGCACTGACTGCATGTTCATGTTATGTTTACAAATGTATGTTGGTATACATGTGTACGGTATCATAGTACATGTCAGTTGGGAGCCAGAATGGTTTTAAGTCTTAACTTATATCTTTAATGCAGAATTTTCACTCTTCTGGTTCTGAACAAATGTTCCATGTATGCATACTATATCATTGTCTACCCGGTATTCATTTTTTTCTCACATCTCTGCTCCCCCATGATAGTGAGCACTAACAAAAAAAATAGGTTTTTTGTTTTCCCCTCAACCCCCCTTGAGTAAAAAAAAAGAAGAGGATTCGCAGGGAAAAAATGGCATCTAACAACATTCCCCCCTTTCGAGTAAGAAAATTTGTAAAAATTTAGTGAAAATAGGGAAGAATAGAGAAAATAAGGGGAAAATCTGGAAAATCAGGATAAAAAAGGGAAGAAAAGAAAAAAATGGTAAAAAAAAAAAAAAAAAAAAAAATCTGGATTTTGTTTTTATTTTTTAAAATTTTTAAATCGGGAAGAAAAATAAAATTGGGAAAAAATCAGGAAAAAATAAAAAATCGGGAAACCGATTTAAATCAGGTTTTTATCAGGCCTGAGATGTACATCTGTACTTCAACTCTACAAGTAATCTGTTGATACAGTAGTAACTTAGTACAATTGAAGGATCTGATCTGATTTGGGCCATGATTTTGCATAGAATCATCTCCCTTCCTTCTCGTTCAGAACAGACACTCCATGTACATGTATGCATAGAATTTATTACTGTCGATTCAGTTTTTTTCTCACATCTCTGCTCCCCCTTGTAAATTTGTACTTCAATCAACTCTACAAGTAATCTGTTGATACAGTAGTAACTTGGCCTTCAGGAGCAAAACTATCATACTGTACATGTATTTTTAGTAATTGTTTGCATACAATAGATGAAATAATTGAAGGAATTGCATGATTTGGGTCAGAAACAATTGTAACCAATTCATGATGTCATGATTTTGCATCCACATTTATGATAAATGAATGAATTCAGGACAAAATTTCCAATTAGATTTGTCAAAAACAGCTGTTGTGGTTGTTGTGCAAATCCTGTCTAATTTAAATGGCTTAATGCAGGCTAAAAGCAGAATGATTTGGCAATCCCGTATCCAGAGCTGCCAACCATTTCGTTTTTCCCGGAATTATTCTGTTTTTTTCCTTAAAAATGTGGTAGAAGTTTTTTCTTCTCAAAATACTTCCATTTTTCTTTTTTGTTGCACATACTGCACCTCGACCAAATGCCCTAAAATGTTGATCACTACTTCAATAGAAAACTTCAATAGAGATTTATGATTTACAAATAGTAAACGAAAAGAAAGAAAAGTGAAAGGCGTAAATATTCTCAAATAGAATGAAACGCCACTGGTAATACAAAAAAAACCCTTCCTACTGTATATTATGTAAATAAACTATAGGTTCTAATGTGGAAATAACAGTTTGAGGAATGGATATTTCTGCATTGTAAAGTGTGTCGCTCATGGTTGTAATTGAGACCAGGGAAATTTATTGAAACTTCTAATGTTCATGTCATTTCAATATACATGTAGTCTGGATAATCTTGAATTAAAAAAAAAGAAAAAAAAGAAAGTAATGTATATTGTCTACCAGTTGATGAATTTTTTAAAGTAAATTTTCCATCTCTTTTTTTGCTTTCAGATTACCTTCAACCGTTTCCTAAACCAGCAGCATCAGCGCAAACTCTCCGGTACCATGACGTCTCTCAACGGCTCCAGCGTCAAGGCCAACTCTGGCGGCGACATGGATACGAAGAGGAAATTCCGCGTCTGTGTTGCCACCACTAACCGAGCAGACTATTCCAAGCTGGGCAACATCATGCAAGCCATCAAAGACGACGAGATGCTAGAATTGTCAACCGTCGTATTAGGATGCCATCTGATTGATGATTATGGGTAAGTTATTCAGTCCAAATTGATATCATGTCTATTTTACGTGGGTTTTAATGGATTGGTTTTCACTTTGGTGCATTGTGTGTTCAGTGTTCATATCTGGGCTACTGTATACAGTATGCAGACAGTTCACATAAAAAGACCAGTGATGTATTACGAGTACCGGTAATGAAATATATTTTTCTCTTATATGATTACAAATTAAGTACTGTATGCAAAAATGTCAAAAGCCCAGAGATGTATTATGAGTAATGGAATACATTTTTCTCTTATATGATTACAAATTAAGTACTAGTCTGTATGCAGAAATGTCAAAGGCCAGAGATGTATTATAGTTAGCAGAATATATTTTCCCTAGGAAAAGCTCTCAATAACAAACTACTGTACATGTCGAAAAGTCTGATAAAAAGATCAGCATTTTATTTAATATTCTTTGTGCGCAAATTGGTGGTATAGCATGGACTTAACATTTTCCATTGATGTGATGCTTGTGCAGATGTTCTTGTAATATTAGGAAGAAAACTAAGTGTATAAATGTGCATATCAGACTAAGAGGGGGGGGGGGGGGGATGCACAAGTCTCAAAAACAAAAACAACCTTTTAACAAGCGAATAAAGCAGTTAGGGGCCCCCTTCAAAGTGGGTTCTTGAAATGTACCTACACGTGTCGTATGTCAAATTGGTATGGGGGGGGGGGGATGGAATCTATTAATTATTGACCAATAATTTGTCTTAAAGGCATCGTTTAACAATGTTAGATGTGAGAGTCACGGCCCTACATGTATGTGTTTAATTGATATGGTGTAATATTAAAGACTTAAAACAAAAATTGTGCCTCAAAAAAGTAAAAATCTTTGAGTGACCTGTTTTACCATATTTGTTTTTCCCCAATAGACTGTAGTGTTGTGAATACCGTTTGTCGAACGCAAAATTGGGTTTCGATTTCAAATCATAAATATCTTCATAATCAGACAGGCGATCGGCTTGTAAAAGTCATGGGGTTCCTGACCTATCTACAGGTTTATAATTCTCATTGTAGCATGAGCTAAATCCAGGATTTTCTTTCAGAATCTGAGACAAAGTTAAAGTTAAATAAAGTGTTCAATTGAATGCATGCCCACATATAAAATTCATATTTATTCTCTTACAATATGCATGTAAAATATAACAGATGTTCCAATCATTAAGTCAGTAATTACATGTACTTTTATCCCTGAATGTACATGTGTACGTGATATGGATATTAAATTAGGGATATACCCTTTGAGGTCTGTATGTAACTTTATGGGCGTATTAATTATTAACTTGGCAGGCCAAGTTTCATCATTTGTTAGCAAGTCGCAGCCAAGATCTGAAGTGGGGGGGGGGGGGGGTGAGGGGGGTAGGATAGATGCTCCAGGGGCGTTCTGTCCATCTGGCACGAGAGAATTAAAGAGAAATATATATTCCATAATACTCTTTTTTTTTTTAATGGACTTCTGCAATGAAGTACCAGACAACCCAGCCCAAATAAATCATTGTTTATGTTCCCCAAGTGTGTGTAGGTGGATAATTGTGCAAACGTTACGTTTCAGAACTTCAGAATATGATTTCAAATTATGCGATATAATGAATATTACCGGGGGTTAAGTTTGTAAATGTAAATACTGTACTTTGGAATGGATTTGATTTGGAATAAATTGTGCATGATATGAATACAAAACTGCGTGGTTATTGTTGTTCAAGGTTTATTGGTAGCAAGCCTTTCGCGGCCTTGGTAGAAAATATTAAGATTAAACTGAAACCTGAAACTTTTGTTAGTGCAGTTGTACAAGTATAAATATTTGATTAACGTGTAAAATGTGAGTGATAAGCAATATTTTACCTGAATAATTTTTGCTTTTAGCCTACATGTAGATTTAATTGTTGAAATGGCAGACAGAAGTTTCTATTGCGCATATGATCACATTGGGATGACAATCAAGGAATATGATGATCATTGCGATGAAGTGATAGAGAGAAATGTGGGGTCAGTTGAAGCATTTTCTTGGATGTCTGCATGTATCGTCAATTTTTATAAAACTTTATACAGTCAAACCTGCTTTAGATTACCTGTCTACAAAGACCACCTATCTAAAAAGACCACATTTTTTGTTTCCCTTGAAAATGGTTTCTCATTGAAACATGTCAAAAAAAGGAACCTGTCTACAAAGACCACTTTTGGTGTTTCCCTTTGCCTATCTAGTTTGACTGTAGTACGACCATGTACAATGTATGCGAGTATAATAGAGAAATAGTACTGTACCTCAATGCTGTTTGAATTTACAGGCAATTTTTTTTATTAAAGTTTATAATTTTCCAACAATATAGAGGGATATTGTATTTGTCTTCAGCATAAAGGCATATTCAGATATGAGGGGGTAATTTGTGGCAGATTTTTTGTTAAGGGGGGGGGGGGTGTAAGTGAAAGGCAACTGTGCAGCAAGAAGGGTCCTACAGATTTTCACTGAGCTCTGTGTTATAGATACCACTGTTTATTGCTTTATATCTGAACGCGGGTTGCTTTTAATGCAGCAATGATTACTAGTGTTTATTGTATCTTTATTCTCTATTTTGTCACTGTCCTGCCCAGATCCACGTATCGACTGATCGAGAAAGATGGCTTCACCATCGACAGTCGCCTCCACACCATCGTAAGAGGGGAGGATGAAGCTGCTATGGTGGAGTCGGTCGGCCTTGCCATGGTCAAACTCCCCGACATCATGCTCCGCCTTAAACCCGACGTCGTCATCGTGCACGGGGACCGCTTCGACGTCCTCTCGTTAGCAGCCTGCGCTGCCCTCATGAACATTCGCATCGTCCACGTGGAAGGGGGCGAGGTGAGCGGGACGATCGACGACAGCATCAGGCATACCATCTCCAAGCTGGCGCATTATCACGTATGCTGTACGGAGCGTGCTCACAAGCGTCTGCTGGCGATGTGCGAGGATAACGATAGGATACTGCTAGCAGGATGTCCATCGTATGACAAGTTACTAAGCACAGATGTGATAGACTGTCAGGTAAGTGTTTAAAGTGTGTGTTAAAGAGAAATTTTGCCCATTTTTTAAACCACAGTTGTTAGCCTGTGCTTTTCCAGAACTATATATTCAAAGCATTGTTTTAAAATATCACTATTCTTTAAGAGAAGCCCTTAAATCACTTGCTATGTTAACCATAAATCACAACCTGTTCATATGTTCTTTCTGTGTCCAAGCAGCAGATACAATGTAAATGTCAATGTCCCAAATCGTAAAGACACTGAGACAAATGCTTGACATTTGCTGATGAAAGTTTATCGTTATTCATAAATGCACCAACAGTGCATCCCAGGATAAACAGGTAGAAGTGTTCCTTTCTGAGAGAGGGGGAGTAGGGGGAGGGGGGATTTTGCGAAGCCCTTCCATCACTGTTGGAAGTGGTTATTTTAAAATGAACAAAGTGGGACCTTAAGAAAAAGGTTTGGAACTTTTGGGTCATTTTTGACAATGGCCGATTTTATACTTGTCTATTATAAGGAAGTCATAGAAAGTGAACCTGACAATAGACTAGGCAGGTTTGACAAATACGACTGATGTCTTGGAGTTTAGTCAACCATTGATCCGACAGATCATCAATTTAAAGTGACTCGGTAACAATGTTGAAGGTTGATGAAAAAATTGCTTAATTTTTGTATAAAATGTTACTTACTACATGTATATTCCTTCTACTGTACTAACCCTCTGACATGCAAAAAATCATGGAAAAAATTCTCAAACCACAAAGATATCTATGGTTTTCTTTGAAGGCATCGATGTACGACACCCTCTAACAGTGATTAACAGTTAAATCTCCCAACCATTTTTGAATTTTACCCAACCGTTTTTCCATGAGAAAAAGACATAAAACAGGCTATTAAAAATCTGTCAACACTTAAATGTCTGGAATGGAATGTAGAGCCATTTTATTGCTTTGTGACGATTTACATTCACCTTAAATGTAATTAAATTGTTATAATATAGTTGGGAGAATTAAGGAATCGATCAGATCAGTTTTTCCCAATTTGTACCATGAATAATGGTCCGTTTTCGCTCAAATTTTCAGATTATCTTAAATTGTACATCTAGCATTGATGTCACTACCTGAGCACTACTATCTCTCATCTTTACAATGTTACCAAGTCCCTTTAAGTGAAATCTCCATCTCTCCTTTTTTTTACAGCACATACTAAACAGATGGCTAAAGGGGGAGGGCAAGTCCAAGGAGTACATTGTTGCCCTACAGCATCCTGTGACTACAAATATAGCAGACTCTCTAAAGATGTACAGCCTTATGGTGGATGCCCTGATGGAATTCAACAAGCGTGTCGTCATGTTGTTTCCTAACATTGACGCTGGTGAGCTTGACACCTGTGTTTGTCCTTTTACCAAGAGCTCAAATATTGATATATATGAATCGATAATCGGCCATCTGTTTTTATTGCGTAGATTGGAGAATCAACAAGCCCTTTTGGCACTTCAGTGGGATATACTGATTTTTTTTTCAGTTTCATTTTTTTTTTTTGCGTGGTACAAAATTATTCCTAGTGGTTTTAAATAAAGGTAAACATTTTGATTTGCACTATATTTCTGCCTGCTTTCGATTTTACAAACCTTATGAAATATACATGTACATGTATCTAATGCTACGGTCACAAAGGTTAGCATGAACAATAATTTTGTACGAAACCCTGTTTATCCATTGTCTTCCCGAATTTCCATTTCTTAAAATCGTTTGTACGGCGTTCGTAGCAGTTCGTAATAGCATTTGTGAACGAGGCTTTAAGCTTGTTCTTTTGAAACCCCAAAATTGTAAACCTTTGCTACATCAGTATGACAAATTTTACATTGACTGTATGCATGTTGACAGTGACAAAGTAGAACAACCTAACAATCATGGTAGCAACAAAATTCTTTTCCCTGCCGCAAACATTTATGTCTTTGTACATGTAGCTGTAATTGATATTCAGCTTTGAATACCACTTTGAAATGTAACTGTTACATGTAGGTAGCTTAATGTAGTGGCAAGATTAGCCAAGACACAATAAGACATGTCCTGAACCCCAAAAGGCGTATCAGTTAATGTCATTCTTTGCCAGCTGGCCTAAGAGACAAGTCCTTACAGGAGCCTGTGCAGCGACTAACAACCTTTGCATTTTTCGACAAGGAAAAGCGTTTTAATTAATTGCTCGCCATTTCTTTTCTCCCTTTTTTCCTATCTTCTGCAGGAAGCAAAGACATTGTCCGAATCATGCGTCAGAAGGGCGTGGAAACCAACCCCATGTTCTACCCTGTGAAGCATATACCCTTTGAAGAGTTCATCATCTTGGTGGCTAATGCAGGCTGTATGATAGGCAACAGCAGTGCAGGGGTCAGGGAAGCAGGAGCTTTCGGTACACCGGTGGTCAACCTTGGGTCGAGGCAGACGGGGAGAGAGACGGGTAAGTAAGATCTAGGGGGTGTTTTACAAAGACTAAGATCGACTTTAAGTTAGACTTAACTATGGCGTTCATGCCACTGTTTTTTTTCTTACTATTAACTGGCATTGGTCTCTCAAGGGACGTACAAATAATGGTCACAAATCTACAGGATTTACATTTTTTGATAATTCATTATGGAAGGAAAAAGTATTATCTAAAGATCATGATGGTGAGAGCAAACAGTGGCATGAACAACCTATCATAGTTGAGTCTAACTTTAAGTCGATCTTAGTCTTTGTGAAACACCCCCCTAAAATATGAGAGAGCTACTTGTTATATATTACTTTAGGACAGGACAGGGTCTCATAAAGACTTGCGATTGATCAGGATTCGATCGCAAGCCTGACAATCAAACTTACAAACTCCTATGTAGACTTGTCGTTGATACCAAGTTACGATCCATTTGAATCAAGCAAAACTTAATAAGACGGGACCCTGGACTACGCTAGTTAGATTTAGACATACTCTCACATTTACAGAAGACTTCTCAAAGTGTTGAGAACAGATGTCTTTATGTATTAAAGTAGATAACTTTTTCAATACAGGTATACCCTGAGGCAGGGTTAGACACTAATAGACCCTCAGGACACAATACATGGGTGCCCTAAATCCAAGACTCGAACCTCAGAATTTCAACTTTAACAACGGGCTCATGCATAACAAATTTAATCTGGAACATAGAATCCAAATAGTTGTGCAGCCTTGCACATTTTGCTTTTGTGTGTGCATTTTGGGATATTTTGTTGATGTTGTATTTTGTTGTTGTTACCTTTTAGAAGTGAGGGATGGTCACTGAAATGTTCAAAATAGTGGAGCACATTTGTTTTGCAGTATAAAATGTAAAGATGGCTTATATGCTTTAACCTGTCTTTTTTTTCATTCAGGTGAAAATGTGTTACACTGCAGGGATGCAGACACAACGCAGAAGATCCTTCATGCTCTAGAAATCCAATACCAAAGACAATTCCCTCCGTAAGTTGGTTTGATCAATGCACAAAGTGTGTGCCCGCTACATTAGATATTACTTATAAAAGCATTAGATTGTGTGTGTTCTAGTTCAGATAGCTGGTGTAGCATGTAGCATGGGTCCAGTATTTGAAAAGTCAAGGGGGGGGGGGGGGGGGAGTGAAGGGTTCATTTAGTCTACACATCCCTTTCCCCCTCTCTTTTTTTCTCTTTCTCTCTCTCTCTATCTCTTTCTCATTCGCATTTCTGACTGGGGGACACATACCCCTCTGTTCCACTGGTAGATTGTTCATAGTCTAGGGTGTGTGATCGTCAGCAACAGATGGTAAAAAAAAAAAAAATGATAATAATTGCCTAGTTACCCCCAAATCTGTATTCATTACAATTTCTCATTTCTTTTCATGTAGCACATGATCAATTGTCATTAAATATCAACTTCTTGCGTGGCTGGAATATCAGTTTTTCTGCAGTCGCTTGATGTGAACTTTTTCGCTGTTAGTTTTTAGGCTACTTAGTGATTTTTCCTCTAGATTTTATTCTATAATCCATACATGCCCTAAACACCAATATGTGGGTCCCATTGTGCAAATAGCCAATAACGTGCATGTTCTAATAAAAATCTATATCACCTGTGTGCTAATTGTGTACTCTTTTAAAGTAGCCTGCTACTCTTATTGATTAGCGCATGTCACATCTCAAGTTTCTGGTAAATACATAAAACGTTTACTTGCGGAATCAAACAATTATTTTGCTTGGTGTTCCTGACATGAACTAAGTGATTTCCTCCATATGATTTTTGTAGAAAATGTATAATAGCTGAGTCGTATTAAAGTCAGGAAATGAACAGAAATTCAGGTCAAATGAACATATTGGAAGCATACGCTTTCAAGTCGATGATTGTTTTTGCGCTTGAAATCGAGTTTACAGTTATGAAATTGTGAATAATAAACTCTTAATGACATATACAGGTGTAGCTCCCTCTCAAGATCGATATTAATTTAGCTTCAAAACATTGTTTCTTGACCAACGTGGACCGATTTTCCATTCCCGTTTGGAAATTATATATCAGAATTGTATATTCCGAGATTTTCATGGTCGCAGGTACCACTGTATGAATTTGAATTTATCTGGAGCACCAATAAATTTGATATTTTAATTTATGGAAGTCTACCGTTTTAGAGCCCAAATTTTCAAAGTTGCTTATTCTAACACTAGGTTTCGCAATTTGGTAATGCAAATTGTAAATTTTCATAATGTAATCCTGTTGAAATATTATCCAAACTGACCTTTAAAGATAAAGTTGAGGTCTGGTCAAGCAATTGCATTGTGAAAGAAACGGTATGGAATCGATCAGAAAAGGTTGATCATCTAGCTTATAACTATTGGTGTGTACTGCAAGGTTCTGGCATCATCAAAACGATACAAAATTTGGCCCAGTCTTGGTTAATTTACAAGCACTGCATAAAAATATGTCCCAATTTTTATGTTACATGCCATATATAGAATATGAAAGCATTTGAAGAGCTATGCTTTTCTTCCACACTTGCATTATACAATAATAACTCTTACAAATTATTCATCACCTCTTCCCAGAACTCAACCTTCTCTTTAAGGATTAATAATAGTTTATTCTCATTGATTCTATTAGATCTTACATCTACGGTGACGGGCATGCGGTACCAAGAATTGTCAAGTTTCTGAAGTCCATCAAGAAGGAGGACACCATACAGAAGCAGTTCATCTTCCCTCCCATGCCTGAGAGCCCCAGCATTGACATTGATCACATCTTAGAGACGCAGAGCGCCCTCGCGGTTGACATGGGAGGAACGCAGCTCCGAGTTGCTTTGATAGCAGCCGATGTGAGTACAGATTTTTTATGTTTGATGATATTTGGAAAGAATTTAAAGAGAAGTTTGAGTTTTGGGGAGAGGTGAAAAATCATTCAAGTGTAAAGAACATCAGAGAAACAAATGTTCCCTGAAAAGCATGGCTCTTCAAATGCCTTCATATTCTAAATATGACAAGTAACATCTTAAAAATGAGGCCTGATTTTAAAGCCCCATGTTTGTGTAGTTCCATATACATCTTTCTGTGTACAGTGCTTGTTACTTTCCAAATTTCTTACCATTTTGATGACTCCAGAACCTTGCAGTACACATCAATACTTATTTGCTACATGATCAATTTTTTCTGATCGATTCCACACCGTTTCTTTTACAATACAATCGCATGACCAGAACTTAACTTTATCTTTAAATACTTAATTACCATTTCTTTTAAATAAAGGCAAAAAGCACCATAAAACTTAGTTCTTATGGGAGTATGATGGATATAATGAACCTCATGAATAAACTTTATTCTCTCTCGTTATATACTGATGCATTGCTACCTATGATTTGGGTATTCTCTAGAATTTGCTTACCTGATAATACAAATTTTCTACAAAATAAAAGTTTGGATTTGTTTCTCTCAATCATATTACAAAATGTATAATATCCCCTTCTAGGTGGAACTTACTACAGTCAAACCTGCTTTTATAGTGACCACCTGTGTAGAAAGACCATCTGTCTACAAAGCCCAAATTTTTTGTTCCCTTTGAAACTGGTTTCTCGTTGAAATATGTACTAAAGTAACCTGTACCTAAAGACCACCTGCCTGTAAAGACCACTTTTCTTGTCTCCCTTGGGTGGTCTTTATAGACAGGTTTCACTGTAAAATAAAAACAAAGTTTGCTGTCAATTTTTTTCCAACAAAGGAACCAAGTGAACGTTACCACCTCAATAAAGGTGAGATAATTATGATTTTTTTTTAAATGTTAACCCCCCAAAAGAGACAACATACGTTTTATCCTCTGTAACAACAAGATATCACTTTTACCAATTGTTTACAGGGTGAGATTAAGCTGAGGAGATCCAGGCCGACGCCCCACACCAATAATGAGGATAGAATGAAAGCGCTTCTTGAACTTCTCTTGGAAGCGACAAAGGAGAGCTATGCCCTTAACTGCAGAGTGCTGGGTGTTGGTAGGCTTTTGCTTTACTGTTTTTCTCTTTGAAGATACCTTCGGTTGCTCTGACAAATGCTCCGGTAACGATTGCTTTGGGCATAACATGTGGTTTGTGAAAGATTTAGGGTTAGGGTTAAGGTTAGGGTTGGGTAGAGTGTTTGGCCCAGGGTTAAATTTAGTAATTGTCGCCGGACCATGTGCCATACAACCCACCTTTGACACAGAGTAAAATAGTGTGTTTCAAGATAGACATTTTAAGAAAGTAAGGAGTTGGTGAGTATGATATCTTAACTAGTGGCTGAAAAATTGAGGTACACAAGAATGTGTCAATGTGATAAAATTTTACATGATTATGAAATGGAAGACCAGCCTTGAACAGAGACGTACTGAAGCGTTTTGCTTTGCACTCATCATGATTAAAGGCAAGAATGAAAATAATGCAGAAAGAAAGGAATATGAATAGGAACTAAACATGTGACCCCCCCCCCCCCCCCCCCCCCACCCCAAAAAAAGACCAGAGCTAGCATCCTGTTCTCTGTAGCAGCCAACCATCACTCATTACTCTTCTTTATTCTTATTCACCCCCTGGTGGAGGGCATATTTTTGCATTTTTTGAGGGGAAAATATTTTTAACTCCCGGGCACTGAGTTGATATTGTTATTTTGAAACTAAACACATTTATCTTTTAATTTTTTGTTTTGTTCACAGGCATCAGTACTGGAGGGCGGGTCAATTCAAAGGAAGGACTCGTCATGCATTCAACAAAAGCTATTGCAGGTGAGATATTCTTTGAATAACCTTAAAGGTCAAGTCAGACCTTTTCTATATTCTGCTCATGTATTGCCAATGAAACCAAGTTTTGTTTTCCTGATTTGAACAATTTAATGCTCGTTGAGGGATATGCTGTGGTAAACCGCTGCAATTTTTTAATTTTATTTATGCATAAATATATGGCAACTGCGCTTTTTTCAGTGAGCTCTGTGTTAAAAGATTCAGAAATGTGAAGCATATTGCACTTTACGTCGCCATAAAACAAATTTCCACAGTTTTGTCACGTCATACC
Source organism: Strongylocentrotus droebachiensis (assembly GCA_035222895.1). Taxonomy (NCBI): domain Eukaryota; kingdom Metazoa; phylum Echinodermata; class Echinoidea; order Camarodonta; family Strongylocentrotidae; genus Strongylocentrotus; species Strongylocentrotus droebachiensis. The sequence continues at coordinate 115,562 of JAVYIG010005635.1, read as the reverse complement.
TGAACAAGTCTTTACAATATAGCAGTCTGGTTGTCTACGTAAAGGAAGGGGCAGAAATCCGCTCCTCCCTGCTGACTGAGAGACCAACAAAAGAAACTGTCCTTTTTAGGGTTAAAGAGAGTTTCCCAAAAGGCCTGTCTTCATCAGACCGAAGTTGCAAAATAACCAGCTATATTAATAACTAGCCAATCTCAAATTAACCAGCTAATTTGCATCTTCTTCAGTTGCAGTTAGCAGGCTACTTGGTCGAGAAAATATCCCGAGAAATTTTTGTCTCGTTTCCAAATAGCCCGCTATTTGGGAAATAACGGGCTAATTTACCCCCGTCCGAGCTACTTTGTGATGAGGGTATCGGTCAGGTGAAGCACAATTCCGAGCTCCGGGAAAATTTCCCAGAGTCTGAAAATAGCGGGTTATTTTGCAACTTCGGTCTGATGAATACAGGCCTATGGTGACACTAAAGCGGAATACATTATTTACAGACTTGCCCAACCTCTAACTGATTCTGATTATTTGTCTTGGTCTAAAGTGCGTGTTTATTGTTCAAACCTTTGTTTGCATAACTCCTCCCATTTCCTGGCTGTGAGTTTGTGTAAACATTGTTCATGTCATGCCCTTAAGATAGACCTGTGAATCACCCTGTACAATTTATTTTTCAAGTAGTCATCTTGAAATAACTATGTAAAGGAATCATAGGTTTCATGTCTTGCCATCTGTAAAATAAGTATGAAGGTGAAAACAGAAAAACAAAACTCTGCATGTATGTTTTGCAAGTGGTTCATGATCGTCACATGCCATGAAACTATTTTGGTTTGCAACTATACATTTTTGCAATTAGTGAAAATGTCATCCTCCCCCCCAAATGGTTGTTGTTAACTGTACATCAACATTTTAGGTCACATAGTTTTTTGGTTTTACAGTAAATTTATTCACCCCTATTTTTTACTCAAGCTCATTACTGGTACTTGATTTTAATGTGTTTTCTCTCTTGAGAAATTATTTTTGAGAATTTTCAACATTTTACACTTCTATGCCCTACTTTGTGTTTGTCTTTAAGCCTTCATGAGCATAGTATGTATATGTCCTTGCATCCAATAGGCAGACAATATAATATGTTTTATATTTACACTTAATACGTTCATGGTGATGATCTAAACCATGATTTAGACATGGGTTGAATTCGAAAATAGTTCAATAAAACATCTACAACAGTTTCAGTGTCTAAACCCAGACACCTTCCTCTGATGTGTACTAGCAGACTGAAGCTAGCTGATAGTTTTCTGATCGCTAAAGAATGCCAACTTAGCTCTCAAAGCAACCGTCATCAATGGGTTCAATATAAAACCTCATTCATGAATTTCAGACCTAGACTAATCAAGCTAACCTTTTAGTCTGTGAATTAAAGGGGTCCATTTATCATTTATTATGTAAAAGTTTCCATGATTCCTTAAACAGAAGCAATTTGGATCAACACTCTGCGATACTAGCAAGCATGTTGTAAACCTTTCTGATTATAATTTATTGTTTTAATAGGTTGGGATGAAATCGACCTGAGGACACCCATAGAAACGACCCTTCACCTCCCTGTCTGGGTGGACAATGATGGCAACTGCGCTGCCCTCGGAGAGAGGAAGTTTGGACATGGCAAAGGGGTCAAAGATTTCATCACCATAGCAACAGGCACAGGTGGGTACCAAGGTTATTTTATCTATTTATTTATCCATTCCTTAAAAAACAGGATAGGTCATTCCGTTAAAAAACTGCTTTACAATGAAACCCTGCAGTACTGGTAGAGAAAGTGAGTACTCATAGTGAAAGTGTCTTTTGAAAGATGCTGTTCTAGAAATCTTTTGGAATTGTGTGATCTTGTCATGTAATAAAATGGAAGTTGTGTGGTTGGACTAGTCAAATATAGATCCAGTTAAAAGATATCATGAGCATGTAGTGAAATTACATGTCAATGTATATAACAAAAGTTTTTAATGATAATAAAGAAAGTATTGACTTATGCGCCAAATCTTGCATCAAATTCTCTTCCCATTGTGCTGAATTAATTGGTTTTAAAATATCAATTTTAAAACCAAGGTATTGGTGGAGGTATCGTGTTAGATAAGCGTCTCATCCATGGGACCAACTTCTGTGCCGCTGAGCTGGGCCACATAAAGGTGTCTCTGGACGGCCCAGCCTGCCAGTGTGGAAGCCACGGGTGTGTGGAGGCCTACAGCTCAGGGATGGCCCTCAAGAGAGAAGCCATGAAGCTGCACGAAGGTGGGTACTTGCATCAAGTTGCGCTTCTTGCTGATAAAAGTACATTTATATTACACACATATTTATCCCAGAGGATGCTAGGGTGCCTACTAAGCACAGTGAAGCCTGTATGTAAAGACCAGTCATGAGAGACAAGAAATGCTGTCTTTATAGGCAGGTGGTCTTAATAATAATAATAATAATAATACAGCATTTGTAATACGTCATCGATCTAGTAAACTATTCTGAGGCGCAAAGCACGGCTGCTATTACGGCGCTCTTCACTAATCAAGGAATGAATTCCTGCCAGGCTCCCATTTATTTACCTTGCCTGGGTCGATTGGGACAAATGTAGATTAATTTCTTGCCAAAGGACATTAGTGCCATGGCATGACTCAAACCGCAAACAATATCATCCACAGTCCGGTAGCGCATCCACTAGACCACAACATCTCTGGAGTTTTAAATTGGGGGTCCATGTGCACCAGGCACTTGAAGTTCTGGATTAAGCGGATAAAATCTTAGCTGTATGAATTCATTGGATAGGCATATAATGTTGTAATGCTCCCAAAGGAATGGTAGAAACAAAAATATTTTAATATCTTAAGATAAGTGTGATTTTTTTGTGAAAATGTGTGAAAATCTATGGGAAATTTGTGTCGTACCTAATTCTAATTGTATCCAACTGGTTACCAACTCTGCCTCTTTCTGATTGTTGATTATAGCCGGAGAGCTTCTCGTGGATGGCATGATCGTAGAGAAGGGTGAGGAGGTTACTGCTAAACATCTTGTACAAGCTGCAAAAGCAGGAAACCAAAAGGCCAAGAAGATCTTAGATACAGGTAAGTTAGAAACATAATTATATACATATAGAATGTTCTAGGGTGGGTGGAGAGGGAGGGAGGGAGGGAGGGGGGGGGGGGGGGGGGAAGAAGAAACCCCAAAACTGACTCAATTAAGAGGGAAACACTTTGTATTATGTATACTTCCACCATTGATAATGGACGATATTGTGTAGCTCACGTTGATGCACTTACAAGAGCGATATAGATCATTGCATGTTAGATTGTCATTAATATTTGAATTTTAGTCTCTTTTTACACTTGTTCTCTTTTTAGAAGTTTATTTAAATCATGTTCAGTTTTACTGTGTTGTAATTTTTGCATATTTTTAGATTGTACGATATTGCAGTTAAGCCATTTAGGTGTGATTACATTTTCTAATAATCTTTCATAGTACCATGTCAATGAATGTTTTTATATTTATGTTGTTTAATTTATACTGATTTGTTTGTATATCTTCTGATGTGTTTTTAAAGAGATGTGGAATTGAATTGAATTGAATTGAATTGAAAAAAAAAAGTTGAATTGAGTTGAACACCATTTCATTTCTACTCTGTTTCTACTTTGATTTCCAGGTGCTAAAGCTCTCGGGACAGCCATCACATCCCTTCTCCACGTCTTGAACCCCAAGCTGGTCATCCTGTGCGGCGTCCTGTCCAACGTCTACCTGGAGCCGGTCAGAGATGCGGTCAAGGCCCACAGTCTCCCGTCCGCGGTGTCCGAGGTGGAAATCGTCAGCTCGCAACTGGACGAGCCGGCCCTGCTTGGAGCCGCAAGCCTAGTGTTGGAGTACGCCACCAGGAGAACGTATTGATGTGAAAGAGCCTCAGACAAAATTAGACTCAACGGGTGGTATTCTCAAAAGCGGACTAACTTAAGTCCATTGTTTAATCCACCGACTAATTATGGAATGCCAAGTGTCCATATGAATATGTTTTTGAATAATTTAATCTGTCACTAAACTAAAATAAAATGTAATAACATAATTAATAAACAACAATATAACTATGATATAATTATGTTATCATGGAAATTTAGGGACATATCAAATTATTCAAAAATATATTCATATGGACACTTGGCATTCCATACTTAGTCGGTGGATTAAACCATGGACTAAAGTTAGTCTGTTTTCGAGAATACCACCCTACACTTTCAGCTAGCACAAAGACTTACTGGCTAAAAATTAAACCATGGTCTAAATCATGACGTGTGAATCTCCGCCGTGGAGTAAAAGAAATGTACTAAAGCGTATATAAAACTATATATGATTGTTATGTGATTTTTTTAATCAATATGCACGACTTGATGTGAGAAAAGTCTTCTTTTCGATTGGTGTAGTTAGTACCAGGAACAGTTTGCCAGAGTGGATGGTATCAGCACCTTCAGTAAATTAAAGGATTAAGGTAAACTTTCTCGGTGAATGCGGGCCATTGCAGAGATGCCAACCCTCCCGATTTTATCGGGAGGCTCCCGATAATTCACCCCAACTCCCGACCTTACGATCACCATCCTTATCCTCCCGATTTATTAAAAAAAAAAAAAAAAAAAAAAAAGATTTTTTTTTTTTTTTTTTTTTTTTTTTTTTTTTTTTTTTTATTATGATTTTTTTTGGAGGGCGCTTATCAGTATATATATCTGTGAATTGAAAGAGAAATATCATCTGCTAACTTAAGCATGTAATAATTCCACTATGTTAAAAGACAAATTAAGAGTAGCGAAAGATTGTTTCAGCATATGGATCGCCGTAACCAATGCGTGGATATTGCCACAGAATCCAAATGGCGGAAAATCAGCAAAATAAGACCAGGAAATGGTCTCGGAAGTATAAGACCGAATACAGTATCAAGTACCTGTGTAATCGGAAGTCTGAAAGTAATTCATCATGCATTTTGTACAATTTTTATGTTATTTAAAAAAAAAGGGGGAATTATTTAACTAAATACACATGTAAAATGCTCCAAAATAAGGCTCAGATTGCACCAGAGAGCATCTAGAACCCCAGAGCTTCCAGGGCCCTAAGGCGGGCCCTGGACCCCGGCCGCATGTGTCGGGCGCTACGCGCTCGAGATGTGCGCTACGCGCACATTAATTGGTGTCGATTACAAATCCTCCCTATTTCTGATTTCCAAAAGTTGGCATCTCTGCCATTGTATGTTAGCACATAAATATGATTATTAGGGCCGTCATCAAAATCTATGTTGATGGTAGAATAGTGCAGCTATGTTGACATGGAATCCCTCTGTTGAGCGAACTCCGTTTTAGCAGTTCTTTTAGGATAAAACCAATATGAGATTCCACATGGAAAATGTAAATCGCACCATATTTAGCAACGAATTATAACATAGTTGTTAAGTTTGTAGTTTCAGATCCATTTTCGTAGGAAACTTCTAATTAGGACAGTAGGCTGTTTGAACATGCATTTTTTCCCCCTTGTACTGCACCTGTAATGTCAACCAAAACTATGTGGTTACTCATCGCGTATCTCGTTTTTTATGACTCATTTCTTCCAACACTGCCTTGCATTTTGAGTGAAATTTCTTTCCGATAATTTAAACCTACACCTAAGGCATAGCTGTAGAGATAATTTTCTGCTTAGCTTTTTCTTGGCGCATTAACAGTAACAATGGATGTATTGTCTTTGTATTGTTTTTTAAAGTTATCTCTAAGCACATGCTTGGATGGTGGGGGTTTTATGTGGTGAATATGCTTTTAAAAAATTGGAATTTTTAAAAACATTTTCATTTCATAGCTTGGGTGAAAATCTGTAAGGTACAAATTTTCTTTTTGATTTTTAAATTTCTTTTTAATTCATTCACAAATTTGAAATGTCAATTTAACCCCCCCCCCCCCCAGTTGAATCCATGTTATCGAGAATGATGTTAATTCATTGCACATACATGACAAGGGCTTGCTTATCTTGCAAAGTTGTTACCTGTGTATGGTGCTATCCAGCTGCTATTCGCACACAGATAAACCCTGCCATCATGCATGAAGTTGCTTAAAAACAAAGATACCCAGCCCCCTAATGTAGCAATGATTCCTAAAGTTAGAATTTACTTATGTGTTTTTGAATGTGCTTTCTTAACAGACTTTGCTGAGTTCCTATAAGGTACCATGAAGCAAAACTGTCCATTTTGAAATTAATCTGTTTTACATTTATATAATTGTTTATATATAATTATTTCATTTTTACATTTTTCATGATTGCAAATATATTTTGATTGAATGCAATATGAAGGAAAAAAAAGATAATGAGTACTAGTAAGAACAAAATTTTATATGAAAATGTATAAGTGATTGTAAACCCCTCCCTCAGATGTATTCATGAATTTGAGGGAAGAGAGGAAAGGGAATTGAAAGGAATTGAGAAGCTTTTGAACACCAAATGGTTTTGAGCGGAAAAATATATATTCTCTTATCCTTAATAGACAAGGATTTGCTCTTTAATATACAAGAAACATTTAACATTCTGTTTTCTAATGTTGAAAAGAGGTTAAATTTTATTAAGCACATAGTCATTGTCTTGTACTTGATTATGAGAATAATGAAAGGAATTAATTTGCCAAATATTGCCACCATGGACAAATGCAGCTATTGCATACTACATGACAATATTATGGATGACATAATTTTACGATTGTATTCTCCTTATTTTAAGATTGATTAGGATTAGGATGGTTGATCGACAAAAGTTGACTGCGCTGATTGCTTCAGTCAGTAGACCCGTTTACTAATGTACATTATACCTGACATTAAGTTTAACCCTAAACCTAATCCTATCCCTAACCTAAACCCTACTGCAACCGTAGCTCCAACCATAAATCACAGCCACTGTCTTGCAAAGAGTTGATATCAATCGCAACTATTTACAAAAGAGATAGGAGACTGAAAACTTGCGATTGATTGGAGGATTTACGATTGATTTGGATCAATCGCAACTCTTTGTTAGACGGTCTCTACACTAACGTTTTTGGAAGGGGGTCCGTAATCAACTTTCTGAGTTGGAATACACCCTATGTGAAAATTGTTGTTGTTTTTTTTTTTTTTTTTTTTTTTTTGGGGGGGGGTCTGAGTTAAATTTTGCGCCCCCATGTACCTTGAGCGCCGGTTGGGGTCAAGCCCTGCACATACCTGTAATGAAGTAAAGCCCAAAGCAATTTTCCTTACTTGCCAGAGCATTCCTCGGAACACCATCAGGGCCAAATGACAATCCTAAATTTATATCATGAAAAAGAAATTATTGGTGTTAAGAGGTAAAGTAGATGTATGAACCATTGAATTAAGTTTGTTGTAGTGATACGTACATACATGTAGGTAATACTTTTCTTTGAAAAGTTACTGGTTCATGCAGTATATTCAATGCTGTATAAACAATTCGCCATCTCACGCTGAATTGCCGCCACCCGATACATCATTATCTTTGCTTCATATGTTTTCTCATTCAATCATTCCCTACCTCTCAATTGGTAGGTTCGGTGTAATGAGTATGGCCTAATCCGATGTTATTTGGAAACTTAACAAACTTTCCTGTTTTTATTTTTGTTTACCTTGAAATGAATGGCCATTTGACAAATTATAAGCTAGTACTTAGTGTAGTAATTGGCATGTAGTTGGGAGTTACATTCTGCACATGAGCAGATAGAGATTATGTGTACTAATTGTGAATTCCAGTATAAATATTTCTGGATGTTTACTCATGAAAGTTTACAATTCATCTGTTTGGAGCCAAAAGCGCATGAACTCTGTATAAAATTATAGAGCCCTTTAGGCTCCAAACAGATGGATTGCTCAGAAGGAGTTAATCGTAATATCATTTGAACAAAATGGTAAAATCCACCGAGACAAATTCAGGTACGGGATACGTATTACTGAAAGTTATATAGTTACTCATGTCATTCAATAAAAGCCAGGTGGCAATGTTCTTTTGAATTTTTTTGGAAAAAAGAAAGGGAAAACAAATATTTATAGAGCACTGCCATTACTTAGGGAGGAATTATCTCAAAATGCACTCGGGCACGCGGTTTAACTTAAACGTACACATATTTGGTTGTTAACTAGGTAATTTCTGCCATGTGCCAAATATGAACTGGTCTATTGTAATCTTTTGCTTTAATTTTCAGTGTGACAAGAAGAAAATGAAATTTGGTGCGACATAATCAGTCCCTTTCCTAGGAAAAAAAAAATGAATATGGATGCTTGAATCAAATCATCTTTCCTTCCAATACATCCAAAGTTATGATATTATTCAGTATTGATTAAGCCCTTGATTTTACATTGTGGGGTATGTGTATTTTCTTTGTAATGTTATTATGATTTTGACTTAAAATTTGTTTTCTAGTTAGTGATCTTCGATTTCATCACATACGTCAACGCTCAATTAACTCTTGGACCATGCTGAAATTTTATATGAAAATCATTTGATTAAGTTTCACAACTTTTTCTAGCTAATGCTGCACTCAAATTGTACTCCATGTAGATACCAGTATGTACAAGTTAAAAAATAAACTGCTAGAGAAATGTTAAATTATTTACAGTATTAGTTTTTCTGTCAAAAGCATTCCATGTTTGCCTACTTTTGCATATCTATTGAAGGCATCTTTTCCCCTTCATTTTTTCCATAGGATACTGTCTTTAAACTTTTGCTTATTTATGATGTGTATTCTTGTAGATGTTGAAATTGTATTAAAGAAATACAAAACAAATTTACCAAAGTGTTCATGTCTATTTTTGAGAGATATCTGTTTGTATATATACAGGTATATCAAGCATGTTTTGCACGAACTTTGTTAACTCGAGAGTAGGATAAGATGAAACCGTGTACGTAGATACATTTAGCATAACCATCTTATGATTAATAGAGTACGACACAGTCAATGGCATACAGGAACTGAATTAAGTTCAGCCCTTGACCCAACACTATAAATACCTCGCGCAACCAAAACGATTCTAAACCGATCGATTCTTGGTCAATAGGAGCAATGAGATATAATCCAACCTGGGCTGACAACAAAAGACCCGTTAACTAACTTATTCAAATTTACAGATGTTTCTTTCCTGGGAACCTAGTGACGATTAATTACCTGTTATTAATGAATGAACTACATTTCTTGGAATCCAGACTGCACTACTAGTTGCTATGTCAGAAAGACTCGGGCAGGCTTTCAGGTTGTCAAGAACTGCTTTTGGTATGCATACAATTTGAATGTTAGTAAACCAGTCTGGTTCCAGAAACCTGATAGGTTTATCAAAGATATATAGGATTAGGGTTGTGTTAGAGTTAGGTTAAGGGGACTTTCAGTGTAGGTATAGGTTTGGAACCACAGTTAAAGTTTGAACTCGGTTACAAATTACCTTTAAGTGTTACAAAATAAAGGTATTAGAAGCATTTTTCACCAGAGCATGTAGCATTCATTGCAGTCACAAAAAGGTAACACTTGAGAAAACAATGATCGGACACAAAAGAAGACAGATTTTTTAATTACATTTTATTACACAATACATGTACATTGTATCTATAAACTCTATTCTAGATTTACAAAATATACAAATATATACACTGATCAGTGCCTTGTTTCATAAAACTAGTTAACAATAACAGATTGCAATAATTGTTATAAGCTACTGAAATTGTTGCATTTGATTGGGGGAGTGCAAATTTGTTATAGAAATGTGATATTTTTCATTGATAACAAGTTCCATGAAACAGAGCCCTTAACAATAAAATTTGCTCAGTAATGCTAATAAACCGTAACACATTGTTAAGGAACAATACAAAACGTGCATGTAACTGTGACATAGTTGAGATATGGTGAGTTAGAATGTGCAACCTGAAATAATTTTTTACAAATTTTTAGGAGCATTTGGAAGTGGAAAGTGACAGCTATGAACTGCAACTACCTGATGTAAATGTCATGTTGGAACCTTCTTATACCAGGGCTCAAAGATGGCAGAATACAAAGAATTTGAATCAGAAGATAACCCTAGTGATATCAAAAGTTCTTTATAATATTATGTTCTACTTTATTCAAACATCTTAATTTCATCAGGAATTCTGCAAAAAATACAGAAACCTCCTGCGATAGACTTAGACACAGAGTTCTTTCCCCCCCCCCCCCCCCCTTTCTAGGTTGGAATGGTTGCTAGGTTACGATTGATGAATGCCTCCTGCAGCATGCATTTTTGTAGCCCTTTTGACTACTGTTTTCCCCTGGGCTAAATTCAGGCATCATACCCTTTCATGAGCGAGCAGATAGAGGGTAAATATGAGCAGATCCTTCATGTGATGTCATCTCAAAGAACTGTTCCTCTGAGTTTTACCCCTCCCCTGCTTGGTTGCTAGGTTACGATTGATGAATGCCTCCTTAGTCCTACTGCATGCTATTTCTGTAGCGCTCTTGAATACTGTTTTACCCTGGGCTAAATTCAGACATCATTCACACTTTCATGAGCGAGCAGATAGGGGTAAATATGAGAAGATCCTTTATGTGATGTCATCTCAAAGAGCTGTTCCTCTGAGTTCTACCCCTCCCCTGGCCCTGCTTGGTTGCTAGGTTACGACTGATGTAAGCCTCTTGCTCCATCTGTATATTGACCTCCTCCAGGTGGCGCTGATGATTCTCTTTCTGGTTGGCAAGGCGTTTCTTGAGTTCCAAGATCTTGGAGTCTTTGAAGGCCAGTATCTCCTCTTGCTTCTCCTTCTCTGCTTTGATAGCTGTGCTTGCAAAAATATATTAAAATGAAATAAAAAGCAGAAATAACAGGAAATAGTCTATATACCAAATACATGTACATTTATATAACAGATAGGAAGGGCAAAACAATTCTCACATTATGAGGATGGTTACCATCAAACAAAATGATCATCATAGACCCATTTCCCCCAACACGATGATCTGTCTTAAAAGTATGCATGCTCAGCTTAAGAAATAACAGAAACAGTTTACGTGTAAATGATGGATTAATTGCGATTGGGATTTAAGAAGAACAAAAACATAGCTCAGCACAACAAAAGCCCCTATCACCTGTGCATTCCCCTGTCATCTGTGTGTTATCACGGAACAAATCTATGAGGTAGAGGTGGCTGTGAATATGTCGCCGGTCTGTCAATTACAAGGTCCGCGGTCCGCGGTACATTTGCCACTCTCCACCCAGGTGTTAAATGGGTACCGGTAGGAAGGAATTCCTTAAAATGCTGTGAGCGTCGAAATCGGCAGCCTAGCATAGCAGGGTAATGTTGGAGCGCCTTGAGGACCTTGCAAGGCTGATACGTGCGCTATATAAGAATCCAATATTAATATTATTATGATGTGCACTATCCTAATGTAATTTTAATTTACACCTGTGTCTTCTTTTATGCAACTTACAGCATCATGTCTGAATGTAGATTGAGGGCACATCTGCAACAGTACCTTACTACACCCCAAGAAGGCAGGGTTTGTAGTATTTATCCTTAAAATATATAGTCAACTTGTCTACAGCGACCACCCAAGGGAAACACAAAAAGTGGTCTTTGTGGACAGGTTCCTTTAGTACATGTTTCAATGAGAAACCTTTTTCAAGGGAAACAAAAAAGGTGGTCTTTGTAGACAGGTGGTCACTAAAGCAGGTTTGACTGTATATATTATTTTTGTTTTGTTTACTCACTTGTGCATTTTGTTTCCAGATGTTGACTTTTCGACGACTCCTTCTTCACCCTCTCACTGATCCTCCCAAACCTGGAGAAAAGATGAAAATATGATATCATTGCTGAAAGACAGCTCAAAGAAGAAGAAGCAGAAGAAGGGAAAATAAAATAAAAAACCTCTAGCATTTTATGGGTAAACAGCTAAGTATGAGAGAAATAAAGGATAAAATAAAAAACCTTGTGCACAGAACCAATCATTTTTTAAACATTGGTTAGCGGATCATCTACGGCATTTACACTGCAGTCTTTTAAATATAGGTTCAAGTATGGTTCAATTCTGTGAAATCTAATTTTTCCATCGTGCCAAAAACTTGATCAACTCTACGTTTGTGATAAAATATACACTTTTTACTACATGTTTTATCATCAATACTATCATTATTAATTTATTACTACATTTTTATTGTCATCATTACTGTCATTATTATTGGTACAAACTACATGTAATGTGCAAACGAGGTTGAATAAGGAACTGCAAGGGTGAACTTACGATGATTCAAAGAGCTTCTTTTCTCTGGTGAGCTGAGCAGTGAGGATCTCAATCTCCCCCAGAGCATACTGAAGTTTGTCCGAATGGCTTTCTAGCTGGGCCTTCGTCTTTTCATGTTCTCCTCTTTCATCCTACATGTATTCGAGGGAGAGGGAAACATAGGAATGAGTGAGAAGGCCAGGAGATCGAGAGAAAGAGAGAGAGAGAGGGTAGAAACAGAGAGAGGAGAAGAGAGAAAGAGAAGAGAAACAGAGAGAGGAGGGGAGAGAAAGATAAAGAGAAAGAGAGAGAGAGAGAGAGGGGGGGGGGTTAACAGGTAGAAACAGAAAGAGAGAGAGAGAGAGAGAGGGAGGGGGGTGGGGGAGAAGAAAAACTGATAGGCAAAAAGATAGAAATCAATTTACAACCTGTATTGGATTTAGGAATGAAAAAAAGTTTACAATATATCCATGAATTAACATTGGCACCGTGCTCATGGGGGGGGGGGGGGGGGCTGGTTTTACCTATAGCGGATGAAATGTGAGTTCAAAAGGTGGCAGATTATGGTAATATGGGATTAGGGTGTGATACTCATAGTATCTCATTGTCATGTTCCATTTCTATTTATCCCATTTTCTTCTCTCAATTATTCTTTTATTTTTCTTTCATTATCAATAATTTCCATTTGATTGCGTGGGGGGGGGGGGCACTCTCCCCATAGTGCCCCACTTGCTATGCAACTGGACTCTCTCATCTTCTTACATCTTATTCTTAGTTCTTACCTCAAGTTCTTGTCGAAGTCTATCAACTTCTGACTGTTCAATAAATGAGCTCCTCATTGTCTGCACCTATAAACAATGATAAATAGAACATGAAATAGAAAATGAAACACGAGTTAGAACATGATTAAATGGAACATGAAAGTTGAAACATTAACGTACATTTCAGGGAGATGTGACTTGTGAATGTGACTGTGAGTTAATTGGTCAGCTTCTTTGCCTTCGCCTACAAACTGGCTCAAACAAAGGGCAAGGCTGAACCTAGGTTAGACAGGAATCACTTTCTGGTATGGGGGAATAAAACTGACATTTGTCAACCTTCACATCTGTATATGGAGGCGATCAGTGGAGCCAGACGCAGTCTCACTCAGCGGAACTCAACCGTGTTCATGCCCCTTCCGCACTGGGTCCGTGGCGGCGTGCCTATCTGCGGGAGTCTGTAGTTGTGTACAGCTCCATTCATGCCCTCACTAATTTAAAAAAGTTTCATTCATTCAACTTACCTCGGAACAAAGGCTGTCCATAAATTTCTTCTGTGTAATCACAACATCCTGCAACTGGTTGAAAACAATAGGGAGAGTTGTATCTTCCAAACTTTCGGTCATATTCTTACAGTAGAATCTCAAATTTTGTTTTTCCCGGATTTTATTTTCATTACAATATTTCGACAACAGATGGCGCTATATGTAATAGAGATTAAAACATGGCTGCGCCCATACACGCCCATGATGACATGTTGAGAACTCAATGTTCCATTTCTTGTAATTAAGTATAACTATAAAGAATTATTTAAATTTAGCCTGACAGTTCATTAGCTTAGAAGCTGGTTTTTAAGAGGAAATCGTCAAATAGTCAACAAACGAAATGGACGGCAAATTGCAGCCCATTTCCACACTGTCTGGTCATCAAGACCGAGTTTGGTGCGTCTCGTGGAATCCGACCGGGACACTTCTGGCGAGCTGTGGCGGCGACAAGACGATCAGAATATGGGGCAAAGAAGGTAGGCATGCATGCATGTTTAATGTCCGTGCCGCATAATTGGCCTTGCCTGTAGCATTTTATCCAGATTATAGCTGTGTGAAACTGTGAATCATTAATGTCAATGACATAATAATTTTGCACATCTGTTTTTGCATCAACGATTAGACTAGGTCTAGATCTAGATCTAGTCTAAGACTAAGTTAGTCTACATTTTTTCCCCTTCATTTTCTTTTTTCTTTTCATATTTTCATGCGTGTATAAATTAGTCTAGAGGTCTAAGTTTAACTTTGACATGCGTTTCAATGGGATGTCAGAGAACTTGTAGTTAATGTATCATTGTATGCACTAAATAGCACTAACAATCATGACTGTTTTTTCGTTTAAAATATCGTTTATGAAATATTTGTTAACTTCTTCAAATTATCGTTATCAACTGTACTCTGTAGATTACACAACCTGTCCGGACACATGGGTATACTAGGGTCTAGATCTATATTTAGTCCACACGTAGATACAAAGACCACATTGTTTGTTTTAAGAAGCATGGGAATTTAGTGTTTGTCATATCTGTCCAAATACACATGTACAATAAAAACCACCATTTATAGTGGCCACTGGCCACATTAATGATATTTCTTGACTAGTATAAAGACCACTTTTCTTCCTCCTCTTGAGTGGTTCTTCTACTCAGCACGGTCCCAGGTATCAATCACATTCAAAATCACGATGTATTCAAGGCTCATGTGCAACAGCATTTCAATATAGACTAATTATTTTATTATTTCATGCACACACCCAGTCTGACTCAACTACCAAAGAAACCTTGATTTTGAATGGCTGTTGAGCCCTGTTACCATTGTAGTTGCCATTGATGGCAAGTTACATCAATGATAAGTTTTGAGCAGTATTATTTTCAGATTCAGATTCATATCAAGGTTTTCATCTTTTTCAGGTGATGATTGGGTTTGCAAGAAGATCCTGCAGGACGGCCACACCAGGACCGTCCGACGAGTCGCCTGGTCACCCTGCGGTCAGCTGCTGGCCTCTGCGGGCTTCGACGCCCAGACCTGCATCTGGGATCGCAGGAGCGGAGAGTTTGAGTGCAGCGCCACGTTGGAGGGCCACGAGAACGAGGTGAAGAGTGTGGCCTGGTCAGAGTCTGGCTCCCTACTGGCGTCGTGCAGCAGGGATAAGAGTGTGTGGATATGGGAAGGTAATCATTTAGAGAAGTCTTTAAATAATAAATAGTTTAAGAAAATATCAAGTGTAATATCTAGTCTAGACTTTTAGCCAGAGTTTTGAAGTTAAAAGTCTAGATTGAAAAGCAGAAATTAGAAAAAGACACCCAAGAAATGATTTGGAATATAAGATTAAAGGGTGTCTTCCACAAGAAATTGGCATATGTTGGATGCCTAGACACCTCCTGGCTATTAAAAAACCTTGTGTAATCATATTATGGGACAAGTTACTACAGGTAGATCCCACATTCAGCAGATACAATAACAGAGTAATAGCAAGAAGGTGCAGAGACGTCAATAGTAACACAAAGTTACAGTATTCTTTGTCAACCCCAGCGCAAAAGGAGTGCAAAGTCGTTGTTTTGATTTCGTCTTGCTTGTGCAACTTCAAACTCCCGCTTCAACAAAATCTTCCCTTTTAAATCGTGATCTTCTACTTCTGTAAAATTGTAGGAATTGCAGGTTTCAAAACAGTTTTCTGTTAAAGTGGCATAACGTATTTTGTTTATTTTTACAGTTGACCAAGAAGACGATGATTACCAATGTGCCAGTGTACTCAGCATTCATTCTCAAGATGTGAAGAACATTGCTTGGCAGCCTGGGCATGAGGTAGGATATCCCAATTTTTTTATTTTAAAGTCTTTTACCCTTTCCCCAAAATATGTAGATAGCAATGTATGATATCTTTAAGATAGCACAGTTATTTAAGAACCAAATTGAGTAAAGAAATTGAACAGAGCTATAGGATACAGTCTTTATTTTAATTGGTCTATTAGCTGTGTTATGTGTTAATGATGTAGGAATAGATGATTGAAGTATGTCAAGGGACCTGCAAAATAATCTTTCACAAAAGTCATTTGCAATCATGGAGAATGTGGTAATAATCACTATATAATATGGTGTAGCATTTAAAGGTTATTTGTCTTTATTTCCTGCCATGTCTGTCTCTGTCTCCCCAATTATTTGCTTTCCTTCTCTCTTCCTTCCCCTTGTTCCCTCTGTATTCTTCTATCTTTCTCCCTGCCTCTTTCCCTCTCTATCTCTGTCTGTCTCTCTTTTTATGTCTTTGATCCCTCTCCCTCTCTATTTATACCTTTCCATCTCTCTCTTTCCCTCCCTCTCTCTCTCTTTCCCTCTCTGTCTTCCCCTCTATCTCTTCCCCCCTTCTCTCTCTTTAATTCTCTGTCTATGTCTTTTCTGTCTTGTCTTTTCTTGCTCTCTTTTGCCCCCTTTCTCTCTCATTCTCTTTCTCTCCCCTGCCTCTCCCTCTGTCCATCTCTCCATCCCTATTCACCATCTCACAGATCCTGGCATCCTGTAGCTATGACAACACCATCCGCTTCTTCCACGAGGAAGACGATGACTGGAGCAGCTTCGCGACCCTTGAAGGTCACGAGTCGACGGTCTGGGCCATCAGCTTCGATAAGACCGGGTCCAGACTGGCTTCCAGCAGCGATGACAAGACTGTCAAGATCTGGCAGGAATACCAACCTGGAAACCCTGAAGGTACACATCGAGGGGTCAGTGACACAAAGACGTGACTCCATTTTGGCCATTTTGAGAAAAAGTGGCTTATGTGTCACTGAGCACTTGGGCCTTAAGGAGTTAAGTCTATGTTTCACTAGCCATTGACTTCAATAAGGTGTTGAATGGAGTTCATTCTTTGTGTTCCCTGAAAGCCCACATTTTTCAGAACATTTTTTATATCAAATACTCATTTTGGCAAAATATGGAGACGTCTTTGTGTCACTGAACCCTCAACCTATGTATTCATGTATTTTATCATATTTTATCATGACAATAACGTAGAAGTAGATAAGCTGAAATAGACTGAGTCAGAAGCAACTTCTTATCAGTTTCTAATGTAACTTATGAGAATATTGAAAAAACAGTCAATTATTTTGAGAAAAAAAAGAGAACTATTTTGTTTCTGTTTATTTGTTAAATAAATAGATGGTTCGAAAATGTTCACAGAGATTCTGCACATCACAGGCTGTTAGACTCTCTTTCTTGCATTATACTTTTGATCATGCTGTCTTCTTATCTCTTGTAAGCTCCTGTAAATCTAATGCTTGCTGTATCTAACTGGGTTACTAATTACCACAAATTTTTGTTAGGGTATACTAATCACCTGAACAAAATAATTTGTGTATATAGCTAGAATGGATAAAATTAACCCCCAAACCCATTACCTGATTAAGCTGTATACAAATATAAAGGATAACATTACATTGACCCTGCGTATAGAGCTTGCACAGAACCCAAGTTGGCCGTGGGTTCCTCTGGGAGCCCTATCCTTTGTGAGTCATTTACGTTTGTAAAGTAGTCTACTCAAGTAGACATTTTATTGTTCTCTGAAAATGCATTTAAACTTGCAACCTATCTCCGGAGAAGTAATATTTGAAGCTCATGTTTTGAAATTTGAATTCAGGATAGCCACATGGAACCCCTCACTTTAAGAGGAAAATAATAATAATAATAATAATACTCAGTTTTTATATAGCGCAAATTACAATTTAAATGCTATTACAAGAAGTTTAAATATTAATCTATCTTTAACTGGAAGCCAATTTAAATTACGAAGTATGAGGGAAACTGATTCTCTTGAATGCGTTCTAGTAATGAGCCTGGCAGCAGAATTTTGTATTCGCTGCAGTCTACAAATCAGTGTATGAGGCAGACAGTACAATAAACCATTACAAATATGTTTTGCCGATTGGTACTCTTCCATGACACACTGTATTCAAGTCAGAGTAACAATATGATTGCAGGCCCCCCTGGGAGAACAATATTGAAACTGATGAAGCTACCCTGGGTAAACAACATATTATTATTATTGTTATTATTATTATTATTATAATTTTTATTATAATTATTATTATTATTAACATTATTATTATTATTATTATTATTATTATTATTTTTATTATTATTATTATTATTATTTATTACCATTGTTATTATTATTATTAATGTTATTATTTATCATTTTTCTTCTTCTTATTGTTATTATTTACTTTTTCTCCTCAGGTGTAGTTACAACAGATAATATGCCTGAATGGAAGTGTGTTTGTACACTCTCAGGATATCATTCCAGAACTGTCTTTGATATCAACTGGTAAGTATGAGCATATATATATATATATGTATTTGGCAGTTTTTAATAGGTACAATTGATGTACAAAAATAGTAATAATGGCATATAGGAAGATATACAATAATATAAGTGTAGTGCCAATAATCTATGCTAATTCCAAACAATAAGACAAAACTTGATTGATGTACATTTATTACTATATGTTATCTACCAAAATGTCCTTTAAAGCTCGCTTAACTTGTTCCCACAAATTTAATAGGATTACATTTGTATTACCTCTGAAACCTATCCTACAACCAACAAGCTGAGGTTTTACCATACTAGACTCCTTAATATTGTTATGTTCATTTTAACTCAGTCCTTTATTTCAGATAACTACAAGAAAATCAATAGATTGAATATATTTTATGTCTTAATATTTGTTCAAAAACCCTTGTATCATTATTAATTTCATTGTTAACAAAATTGAAATGTGAAGTGTGAAATTTAAAATATGAACATAAATTTAGGGCTTTAATATTACACCATATCACAGACACTGATAAAACGAAGGGCCATGCATCTCAGATTTAACATTGTTAAACGATGCCTTTAAACTCTCTTTCTCCTACATCATCTATCCTCCTAATAGGTGCCATCAGACCGGCTTGATTGCAACCTGTGCAGCGGATGACAGCATCCTCATCTTCAAGGAGGATGAATCTATCCAAGACCGACGGAACCAACCGACCTTTGACCTTGCCGTCAAGACGAGCAGAGCACACACTGAAGATGTCAACGGGGTATGCTGGAATCCGAAGCAGGCGGGGCTCCTTGCCTCGTGCTCAGACGATGGCTCCGTCAAGCTGTGGCAGTATACTTCAGAGTTATCTTGATATCTTCATACGAAATGAATTGAACTAGTTAGTCGTCAGGGATGCCAGTTTTTTTTCTTCAGGCCATACCTTGATTGCAGGCCCTGATGCCTACCTACTCATTCAGGCTTCGTCAGGCTTCATATTTTACAGCACTTATGAGACTTCTACACGTCAGAGTCTCTGTCTGGCTCGCGTTGTGAAACCAACTGGTATCCCAGAGTCTTGAACTGGCGCTGAAAAGATATTATGATATCAGACTTCATATTGTACAGCCCCTATGAGACTCTCTTTCAGGCTCACATTGTAAAACCACTACTGGTATCCTGAGTCTTGAACTGATGCTGATAGTAATCTAAGCAGCTGCTTGATGTCATGATATCACCAAGCCAAATGAAGTGAACTAATCCCGAACTGATCATATTGAAAATGTCCAAAGAGGCTGGTCGATGTCATCATATCAGGGATGGAATCCCTTACTCCTCCCCTGATTTAATGAAGCATATATATTCCAGTACTAAAAATTACGAAATTAGTGAAAAGAGGAAAAATCTCACACTTGATACAAAAGGACATATATCTGTATTAATGTTTGAGTAAGTTCAAGTCTGTAATTTTTCTAAAAACAGAAATCATTATCATGATCATCACTCATCAACATTTCTCTGTAAACTTTATATTTTTACCTTGATGGTAGTCTAATTATTTCAAAGCAAACCATTTAATTTGTCCTTCCTTATGCACTCAAAAGAATACTTTATCATTCTCGTATACATGTATTCAATATTTTTCAACATTTATTGAGAATTCATGCATACATGAAACGTATTCAAACTGACATTGTGGTTTCAAATTATGGTAATGTAATTAAATTCATATTTAACAATTGCATAATTTGTTTTAACCAAGCAGGATATGCAAAACTGATTAGAATAATGACAATAATAATAATAATGATAATAATAATAGTAATGAAAATAATAAGTATTATAAGATGATGAAGCGGATCCTAATCAAATGATTGTTGAGAGTGTACACGTCACCAGGCATTTATTTTGCCTAACACGTAATTTTGATAATGACCGGTTCATTATCAAATGCTAATGACCGGTCATTACCTGTAGTAAACTCATGTTATAAAACATCATTTTATAAAACAAATAATACACATCACTTTGTTCGGGTATTAGTAAAATTACCCACACTCTGTATCTTCAAAACAGTCCAAACACCCTCAGCTATCGCCTTGGGCGTGTTAGACTGTTCCAAAGGTACCTGGTTATTATTATTATTATTATGTATTTGGCATTTCAAACATACAATAGAAGGTACAATAGAATGGCACATAGGATACAAATTATGAAAGAATAAAATTGGCTTCCCCTGTTGCAACTCTCGAAGTTGCCTGGAAGTGGTGTGGGTAATTCTTAATAATGTCCTCACTGCTGTGTATTATTTGTATAATAATGCTATTTTCAGATTATATAGCAGTGTACTTCTTTAAAAAACAATAAAACATTATCTACATGTAGGGTATAATATGCTTCATTTTGCCATTTTTCAGTTAGACTTGCTCCATATGAATTGTTTGATCTCGTCATCGAATGTCCTACCAGTTTTAATTCATATAGGGAGCCATCTGTTGCTCAGAAATACATGTATATACATGTAGGTGTCTGCATTAGAAGGTTGGCAGGATTTCTCCTTGACTAGTCTCACAATGCAGACGTTGTTACGCACTAATAAGGGAAATCAATCTTAAAGCCTGTCTGCACTAGTTTGGCCAGGAGGGATTAGACCTCCCTGCCGGGGTCACTGACAGGTGGTTATATCACCAAATCTCAATTAACATAAGAAAAAGGGGATCATGGGGGACCAACGGGTACCGCTTAGGCATTGTTTGCTATATAGAGGGCGCTAGTAAAGACAGGTAGTGCAGACAGGCTTTAATATGTGAGAGAGGGGAAGGGGGATTTAATTGTCAGAAAATGCTAAAAGAGAAGGGCAAAAGGATGAGAAATGGGTAGGTATGGTATTTATTAAAACATGCATGGCAGTTACATATACAGTACATTTTAAAAACGAGTGTACAATTTAAAACAGTATCATTTACATAATTATAAGTACACGTATATGTCACATGTTTATCCTTAATTGTGTACCTAATGTAAAATAAAAGCAAAAATACGAACAAGAAAGAAATGGGGAATATGTACCTAAATAACATATAAAAGTGAGTAAGAGAGAAGAGAAAGATGTAGAGAATGGAGATTAAAAATGGAAAGAGAGAGATAGAGCGAGGAGGAGAGGGAGGGAAGGAAAGTGAGAAAAAGAGAAAGAGAGATATAGTGAAGAAAGAGCAGGAAAGATAGAGAGAGACGAGAGGTAAAGAAGGGGGATCTTGCCAACAATTAAAAATTACATACGAATTGACGATAAAAAGATAAAATAGGAAAGGAATTAGAAAGGAAGATGATATGATTGACATCTTCCCACATAACCCTCCTCCTGATAGCCTTGTACACGTTTTATTTACCAAGTAAACCCAGTGCATCATTACCTGTACCAGTGTTTGCATCATTGGTGTCATTTGAATGAAATGTATGTGGATGGATGTAATGAAAGCATTTTGCTAGCATGTATTTGAAGTACAAATAAATCAAAATTAAATGTCAGTATTGTGACAGTGTACTACATGTATATTATTTAAAGAACTAATCTGAATGAAGTCTTGTCTGTCATAAATGTAAATAAAGAAGATAATGTGGGACTGTAATGGCATTGAAGAGATTAAAATTGACAATGACAATGACAATTTTGTGTGGGTTGGTGCTGCATATGACAGTGATGACCGCAAACATGATCTCAGTATGCAGACCAAGTGGGGTACGTGTAGCTCTGGATGGAAGGGGCACATACCCCTACAATTAAATCGGGAAACAGGGGAAAGAGAGGAGAACAGAATGATAGAGACAGAGAGAGAGAGAGAGAGAGTGGAAGAAAGGGAGAGGGAGAAGAAACTTGAAATAAATATGACACGACCCCTGCGTTACCTAAGCGCTAATCACTGACCCTGTTAATTGAAATCTCACCCACTATGATCATTACCCCCTTGATAAAAGTGCCTCCTTTAAAGTGACTGGGTAGCATTGCCTCAGATTCTGAAACAAAATCCTGGATTTAGCTCTTGCTGCAATCATAATTGTTAACTTTTAGGTCAGTCACGGAATCTGACTTTGACAAGCCGATTGCCTGTCTGATGATCAAGATATATTTTTAATTGGAAATCGAAATTTCATTTTTTGTTTTCCTAACTTTTTTTTTTTTACAACACTACAGTCTAGGGGAAAATGAGTATGATAAAACTGGTCACTCAAAGATTTTTTACTTTGTTGAGGCACTTCATGATCATTTTGAAGCGCAATTTTTGTAGGGCTTTAATATTACACCATATCACAGACACTGTTAACATTTAACCTTGTTAAACGATCCCTTTAACGGCTGGATCCGCGCTTTGCAACTGGACAGACTGAGCACTGTCAATATCGATGCTTTTATTACCTGCAACTTTTCTTTTGTAATATCTTGTCCTCAAAAAAAAAAAAAAAATCAAATTAACAAGATTGGAGTTCTTGAGAGAGATGCGTTGTGTCCAAATCAAAATTTAATGCACATTTCGGAATATAAAAAATTATCTTGTAAATAATTTGATAAAAAATACATGTACTGTATGTAAATAGTTCCAACGAAGGCACGTACCAATACAATTTTATTAAATAAAATATGACAATAATAAATTATGAACCTTTATAACCTTCATAGTCCTTGACCTCGTGCACTTTATTTCCTGTTTTCACACTCCCTTGCTATAAACGAATCATCTTTCTTTAATAGAGTTTTTCTACTCCTATAATTTACTCCGATAGTCACACATATGCTTCGTTTTATCATCATTGTCGGTTTTAGAATGAAATAATAATTTGTACAATAACGGAAAAGAAGGGAGGGTTCAAGGAAAGGACAAAGGGGAGAGGGAGAGAGAAGACAGAGGAGAGAGAGAGGGAGAGAGAGGTAAATATACAGTGCGTCCCAGAAAAAGCGAAACCGAGAATTATCGATGTTTTATCATAACTTTATCACAATTATAATTGATAAATGACACATTATTTGTAAAGCTTAGATCCTCGTCTTTCATTTGATGCAACTCATATAATGCATATTTCACTCATGAGTTATTAAGATAAAATTGAAGAGAGGAAAACAAAAAGTCATTTGGCGGACGATATCTGAATTTCAAAGGGAAAATCACATTTCTAGGAAGTTGGGTTTCTGCCCTTTCATATACACGTCAATCAGGAAAAATGAGCAAGGAATAACAAAAGTTCTGTTTGTTTAAAGTAGTAGTTGCATTTCTATAATTTTATTAAACGGATTCGTTTTTACTGGCTGCCTGCCGTATCGAACTTAACAAATATGACTTAACTCCGTTTCGTTGACAATCAGCCGTAGACGAAATACTTCATGCATGGCTGATTGTCAACGAAACGGAGTTAAGTCTTTTGTCAAATCTGCTTTTTGCTACGGCAGGCAGCCAGTGAAAACGAATTCGTTTGCTAAAATGATGAAAATGTATTATGTATAATATTGTATTGTATTCGTATTTTGTATTTATTAAAGGTGAAATTCAAAGAAAATCACAAATATGTCAACTAATGTATCACTAGAAACTGGTAAGCTAACAGATGGCCATCGTACAAGTTATAGGTCAACTACATATCGGGCGATTTATAAAAATACAAATACAACCACCTCCATATCAGCTGGGATATACGAGAGATTCACCGGAAAAATAACGATGTTTTAAAGACGTCACTATATGGACCAACACTGCCCAAGCAGACGACATCCTATAGAGACTGAACATAATTGCAAAGCTATTATTTGTCAAATTATAATGAGTTTAGTGTATATAAATGTAATGGCATGTCAAATCATTCAAAGGGGATATGACCCGATTCTGATAACAAAATTCTTTTGCTTGTAAATACACAGGATAGGGGTTAATTAGCAATCAAAGAAACCAGACTTTCAAATTGAAAAACCCCCGGAATGATATTAAGGACGGCATTTGTTCCCTCTTGAAACGCCGAACATACCCCTGTGTGTGCAGCTGAATGTACAATGGCGTCTTTTTTTTTTTTTTACAAGCGACAGATTCCTTTATTTTTGTATCGCTGCATTTGTCATCAAAATAAAACCATGCGCGGGGTTTAGAGTGAGGCAATAGATTATACATTTAGCCTGACGGTAGTGAAGTAAGAGAAAGAACTCAAGAGAAGATTAAAACACAGGCACTGAAAATGTGTGAGATGTCATGGGGCATCGTCTGCTTGTGCAAGTCATGTCCATACTGTGATCTCACACATCTCAGCAGCGGTCGGTTAGCTCTTCAGGTGCTATGCCGGGGCTGTATTAAAGCGTTTTGTAATTAATAATAATCATTACTTCGAATGTTTCCAAGCATTTGATTTTGATAACATTGTCGAATCAAAGTTTCAACTTTGCAATAATGAAAATAAAGTTAGTTTTTTAAATCAATGAATATCTACTCTAACATATTTCCTTCTCAACGGTAAAATATGAAACATAATGTATATATAAATTATATAATTATTTCAACATAGAGTATATACAGTAAATAATTCAGATACGGAAGGAGGCGAGGATGAAGCCGTGAACTACGAAAGAGATGTGAAATATCAAGGACAGTTTTCTTTCTCCAAATTGAATTTTAAACATTTGCCATATTGCAAAAGTAAATTACATTTCGTTGCTGCAGCAATAAATGCATCAGGTTGATGAAATTTCGAGAGTTTCAAAATTGATGATTTAGTACATTTTTGTAAACGTCCTGGAATTGATGTCATATTTTGCACGCTCAAACGTTTTTGTAATTTACCAATGTGTATGTGTTGAATGTAATGAAATTAAAGAATAAATTTACGTTCCTTTTACAGAATTTTTGCTTGGGTGTTTGTATTTCTTCTCATTCTGTTTCAACTTTTATTTAATTTCTTCTGTCTCTTCCAGAGTAATTAATTATACAAATTTGACTGCATGGGTGAATGTTAATCTCATAACCACTTTCATTTATTCGCGCAATGAATTGCAAGTAACACGAATTTTGTTGTTGAAGATTTCTATTTCTAAATAATAACTATGCACCAGCTTTATTTTTCTAAATCTTACAACCCTTGCATGTAACTATAACAACAAAAACCCATAGCAATTTTGACTCTAGATGATAAACATTATGTTGTGTAGATATTGCTTATATAATTATATACTTCCGCTTTTATATAGCGCTTAATATAATCTATGGTGTTTCTAAGCGCTTTACAGATACACTATTTACCCCGGTCATTGGATTTAATACTTGACCGCACACATTGTGTGCACAATCTCCACTCCCTGGGGAGCATTCCAGCCAGGCGTTACTTTACGCTCAAAAACTGTTTGACCAACAACGACGGTCGCATCCTACCGGGTACCCATTTAACACCTGGGTGGAGAGTAGCAAGTGCAGGTAAATAAATATCAAAGGATATTAGTGCCGTGTCGGGATTTGAACCCTCGACCTTCGCATCTCGAGTCGAGCGCCTTAAACCATTCGACCACGACACTCCTTATGAATTGCCGTCATGCTCCGAATAAGAATTTCTCATTTGACATTTTCTCGGATCGGTCGGCCTCTGAGGGGCATTGTCATGATAGGGGTGACCTTATGAGATGAATGGAATGTGAAATAACACGACCATCGAATAAGGGAAGGGTGTGGGAGAAGATCATGCCATCTTCACTAATTTCCTTTCCAATCTCCCTTTCTTTGTCATTCTACCCTGAGCTCAAATTTGTCACTTTTCCTCATTCGATCCGGGGGCGGTTGCCTCCACCCCTCCCCCCGTAGCCACACTATATCATATTGTGCACGGTAAACATGAATACGTATTCAAATGTCCATCAACGCCCTCGCAAATCTCTCTCGATTCCTACGCACACAATGCAACAATGCACTAATTGACATAGTATAGTATTCATGTTATGCATTTGATGGTTCTTTTGTGCAGGACACATGCAGAAAAGCGCAAATATGAACGAATATCCAACTCCAAATAATATCTTGTTTGACGACCTTAGAGCGTGCCCATTCCACGGTTGTCAATCAAGCCAATTTTTTGGCCCCATTTTCTCCAATTTTCTCCAGATCAAGAGAGAGAAGTAACATTATACTTGCTATATTCATGATAGTACTTAAAGTTATTTACAGTTTCGAGTGAAAAAGATAACTCTTGTCATGCAAAGTATAGTGATTAAACACCTCTACATAAGAGTTTGACAAGCGACCTACATAATTATACAACATGCGTTATATTTGTCGGTGCATTTTTATTATATATGTATATATATATATATATATATATTTGTTTTTTTTTTGTTGGGGGGGGGGAGGGGGGTACGCATGCCATTCCTTGATTTAACTCGGTGCCCCACTATATGCCCGTTTATTCAATGATGATTTGTTATTCTGATCTTTCATTTGTATCACGAGTTTGGTTCATCATTATAATTTTCTATTTTGATGATAATCCGAAATATTGGATTCTATCTAAACAGATTTACTTGATTTGGTTTAATTTTATATCTACATCAAAAAAATTATATCATAAAAAAGAAGAAAACATTATAGAGTATTATTACTAGCAATGAAAATCGGGGTCATGATGAAGATATAAGATGAAGCTGCATCGATGCGCCTAATAACATTCATTCCCTTAAAAAGAATGGATGATCTAAATTAATGAAAAGTGCTGTTTTTCTAGCAAATACCTTGTTAGGGGGGAAATACATGCATTGAAGATCATTAGTCAAATTCAAAGTCAAATGATGATTAAAAAATACTTAGCATCTATTCGACGCATCAATGCGCTTAATAATATTCATCCCCGTAAAAAAATACATTTTATGTCTTTCCTAGCATATCTCGTTAGAGGAAAAAGACAGTATAGAATAGAAAATTAAAAGCAATGAATATCAAGGATAAATGATAAATGATAAATGATCAAGGATAAATGATCAAGGATAATTCTTGAATGATCAGTTATTTCATGAGGATACCAATTAATTTGTGTGTTTTTACCTGTGTATATGCTTGTGTATTTATCCATTTTGTTTTTGCTGCTGTTATTCATTTTATTCTTACCAAAACCCGCAAATTGGTGATATTGGTAAATAAATAAATAAATAACGTCAAATTATGATGCTATCCAAGGCACCAGTGCGCCTAATAATGTTCGTCCCCTGACTAGAATGAAGGTTTCAGTCTGATGGAAAGCGTCGTATTTCCTTGAATAATTGAACGTGGTTGGAGGACAAAAACAAGTTTAAAATTAAAATAAAAAGCAAGTTTGTTAGAGGAAAAAGACACGTATAGATGAAAATATCACCAGCAATAAAAGTCAAATCATGATTAAAAGATATGTTTGCATCTACCCGATGCATCCATACGCCTGATAATTTTCATCCCACCAAAATGAATGCATGATCTATTTTTATAAAAAGTTTCGTCTTTTCTAGCATAATTGTACCTTGTTAGAGGACAAAGACACGTAGATGGAAATATCACCAGCAATAAGTCAACTGATGATTAAAAGATTCTGGTTGCATCTGATTAATGGAGCAATACATCTAATAATGATCGCCTTAAGAAAGATATGAATAAAAGATGGGGAGCCCGCAATGACATACATGACATACATCAATATGTACAAGCCGTACATCGGCCCATTAACCTAAAATGACAATGGCGAATCCAAGATTCTCTTGAGACGGGCCTTAAATGTAAGAACATAAAGATTTCGTAGAACCTTCATTTTTTGTGCAATACATCTATTCAACAGTACCCAACGACGTAGGCCAAGATAAGTCATTTAACTGTTTATTCTCCCTCAGGTGGGAAACGTAGAACTCGTCTAGAAAAGCCACCTGTCTATAGTAGCCACTTTCGGTGTTTCCCTTGGATGGCATTAATAGATTAATAGACGACAGGTTTGACTGTAATATGTCGGAGTACTGGCCTGCTACTTCATCTTAATTTTTGTTCTCAATTTATACTTTAGTTTTTCTGGCACTCATTTTTCAGGGTTTGTAAAAAAGAGTTTCTCGTTTTCCTAAGTGGACAGCAAAGCCATAGAGATGTTGACAAGGCATGCCAAAAAGGCTACTCGATACGAGACAAAGTTTATGCAAGACCGCGAAACTCTTTCAAGGCGGCAAAGCCTGACAAAGATTTGATTAAGAATTAGTTAAGATGCAGCGCCCTCAAATAATTGCTTGGTCAACAGAGACTCTCCGGATCGAGGAGTTTTCCTGGCAGCTCATGATCTGAAGAAAAACGTTAGCTACAAGGTTATTTAAACTCACCCGCCTTTCCGTCCCTCATAGCCCGATAAAACTTAGGCAATCGTTCTTAGAAATTTACTATTTTTATCAAAACTATTTGCAAGGTGTGAGCGGTGCTCTGAATGTGTTTGAACGCTGACGAGCAAAAAGATGAGTGTCATTGGTTTCACGCATAATATGTACCAGACTTCAATGTAAAAATTGAATGGTTTTATGCAATGTTGTCGATTGGTGCGGGGGGGGGGGGGGGGATTCAATGAGTATTGCGAGGAGGCGCGATAGCTCAGTTTGTAGAGCAGTGGTTTCTCATTCCGGCGACCCAGGTTCGAAACCAAGTCGATGCGCTAGTGTCCTTTGGTAAGGCATTAATTATTATCATCAAATCCCTCCCTCGGAAAGGACTTAAAGCAGTCGGTCCTCTGGTTGCTTTACTATTAAGCATTTATCCCTTTTTAGCAGTCAGGTAAAATAACAACCACACACTCTAAGCTCGAGTTCTTATCTGTTTCCAGTACCATGGACTAGTGTGAACAAAAAATATTGATAAGCAAAATTGTGTTTGTTTTACATCGGTGTGTTCAAAGCATCTTTTTAATATACATTTCTTTTTCCACTCCAACATCATCATGAACATTGAGCAGCACAAGTGATAAAATAATACATTTTGTATATTCTAAAACACAATATAAAAAACTGAAAATTCAACATAAGGCAAATTAATTAATATATGATTTATAATCAACATACAATTCTATTGAAATAGAATACTCCTAATTAAATAATACTAACACAACGAGAGAGTGTGGGTTAGGGAAATTGAAATTGAAATTGAAATCTGAGAGAAAATTGTAAAATATATGTGGCTATTATTTCCCATTGCTGTGCACATGAAAGGTCATAACCAAAAGCACACTTAAGACAGGAAACAGTTACGACAAGCTCGCCAAAAAACCACTGGAAATTTATTGCATTGGCGGTATAAAGAAGGGAACAATAGAGACCAAAGGTAATATTAAATCCTTTAATGAAAACTCATAAAAAGTATGCATTCAATATATTTCTTAAATTGCGGTGCAACATTAATTACATTCATACATTGAAAGATATCGAGTGTTCTCGTACATTACCCGGTTGCTAAGTTACAACATTGACGCGTGTGAGTATAATGAAGTGAGAAAAGAAAAATCGAAATCATTAATTCATGTAATAGCAGAACATTTTGTCAAACATTGTGAAGAACATTTCAACCGACAAAGTGATGTAACATGTGGTTTATACGAGGGCCTGAATGAACTACTTACATCTCGAATTATTAGACTAACTTTGATTTTCCTGGGGTCATTATAAATATCCTAGTTTCCACGCACAAGGCTTTGTCAGTGGGAATGCACAACAGAGGATCTAAGCTGGGAGATAGTCTTCTAGCTTAGATCCTCTGTAAAGTTGTGCAACAGACCGCAATCCATAGGCCGTGTATAGGCCTGCTATAGCTGCTTCTGACACAGCCAGTGATTGGCAGAGTACTGTTAGCCTCGGCTCTACACTTCATGGGGGAGGTTTATTATGTTTGTTTGCCAGTATCTGCCTAGGCAAATGTTTTTTGTTAATGATTGTGATTGAAGAGGCCTAAGCAGAGGGTGGCAATAATGATCAAGCGACATTATTGCTCCGGGCATTATTTCATCAAAGGGTTAGTTGATGAAAATTCTGGCCAAAGGCACTGAACCCGATTTTGATCTTTCCACGAAGTACAATTTACATAAGGCCTATGATTAATATCGATTGAGTATTGACGATGACGACCATTACTGGCACGACGAACACCGCCACTATCAGTTAAACCATCTCCACCACCTGAACAACTACCACCCCCACCACTACCACCAGTCTTACTACCACCGTCATCCTCACCACTACCACCAACAGTACTACTAACGACAGCAACAACAACACAAACACCTTAATGATGGCAGCTATCACCAACACCACCAACAGTACCACTAACGACACAACAACACAAACACCCAAATGATGGCAGCTATCACCACCACCACCACCACCGCCACCCTTACACGACCACCATCGCCGCCACTATTAGATAAACCACCATCACTCTGACTACTACCACCACCACCACCACCACCACCACCACAGCCATCATTAACAAAAACCAACCCAAAACACAGCCACCCACTCCAGTAATCATCACCATCATTATAACTAGGCCTATCACTAGTATCACCATCACATACCACCAACAGCATCACCACCGGCCACCACCACCGGTCACCACTACCAACCGTCAAGGCCCATTTTTTGCGAAATCAGATCTTCAGATGTTAAATTTTCAACGTAAAAATTACATTTTTTGTGAAAATTACTAAAATTACATAATCGGGCACCTCCTGGACGAATAATGATATTCGGCATCCAATTTGAGGATATCTTGGCTACCCGCTGCCTGAATTTGAGTTGATGGTTGCCCAAATATCGGAATTGTAAACATTCTGATGGAGGCTATAGCCCCCTACCAACAGCACCACCACCACCAGTCATCAATACCACCACCACTGCATTTATCGCGATAGCAAAGTTAAAATCTGTCTTGTCCTCATGCTTTATTTCTTGTACAACGAAGAGGTTTGAGGTTCATATCTACTGTAGATTATAATCCCACGTCAACCTCTGTCAATAATAATGCGTCTCCGGCTTTACAGATTTGTCTTTCAGTAGCATCAAGCTACCGAGTGTCTTGCAGAACACGGAGTAGAAAACCGATATGAAGAGTGCATGGTAATCTGTGAATGACAACGGGATGTTACATAGATGTCAAATATTTCCAGCCATTATTCTCTACGTCTTCAAAGAACAAATGAAACTGTAAAGCACAAGTGGTATTTGAATCTTTCTAAAATACCATGCAATGTGTTTGCAATTGCCTGTCTGAATTCCTTGTTAAAGATAAATGGTGGAAAAGTTATAAAGCACCGGTGATATTTTGATCTATCTAAATTTACAGCGCAGTATCTTCCCAAAAGCCTGTCTAAACTCCTTGTTGAATATGGTATAGATGATCGGGTTGGCAGCACTATTTGCATAACCCATAAACGTCAAAACCTGGAGCGGGAACGATTGAGGATCGCAGGAGGTGCAGACAGAAGCCACAAAAACGGCCACAAAGAAAGGCATCCAACAGACGGTGAAGACTCCTATCACTATGGCAACCGTGCGAGCAGCTTTTCTTTCCCGCCTAACAGAGATCTTGTTGGTGATGGGATTACCAAACTCTGGCTGTTGC
The DNA here is from genome assembly GCA_035222895.1 of Strongylocentrotus droebachiensis. Classification (NCBI taxonomy): domain Eukaryota; kingdom Metazoa; phylum Echinodermata; class Echinoidea; order Camarodonta; family Strongylocentrotidae; genus Strongylocentrotus; species Strongylocentrotus droebachiensis. The sequence goes on along the minus strand of JAVYIG010005635.1, from coordinate 83,612 downwards.
ACACCGCTTGGAGCCGGTCTTGCAGCTACCGAGACTGCGTCGTTGTTGATTTGGATATCACAAGCCTTCGTTACAGCTAGTGATGTTGGCTTCTTGACAATGCTCTGCTGTCTACGGGTCGGATCACTTCCGGTGCCTTCGGAAGCGGTTCCGGGACCCTGGCCCACGCGTGTTGCAAGTTTCTTGGCTATTCCGAAGATGCGCGTATGCGTATAGAGCACTACGGCCAGAGGCAGGAAGAATCCTATTGTGGTTGCAGGGATGATGAAGTACGGAGTGAGCTGGAGGTAGCACATGCCGTCATGGAATGCAGCAAAATAGAACGGAGGGACGCCGACCAGAAGCGAAAGCAACCAGGCCGCGGCGATTTGTTTGTAAGCCATCCGGTTGGTGCGCTTCAGAGAGTACTTCAGCGGGTTCTTGATGGAGCGGTACCGGTCGATGGAAATCGCCGCCAGATTGAAGATGGAGATGGTCACGAAGAGGACATCCCCTGCAATCCAGAACCTGCAGAGGATCTCCCCAAGGTACCATGCCTTGTAGTAGGCTTCCTGGATCGAGAAGGGCAAGATTGCCAGAGATACGGTGAAATCGGCTGTTGCAAGCGACAGTACGAACTGGTTGGATACTGTCCTCAAGGTATGGAACGTTCCTATGGCAACAAAGACCATGCCATTACCAATGATGCCGGTTATCATGATGATAACGTAAATGGTTACCTTGGTAGTCGTTCCTGCTGTCATAGGGATATCCGTATCCGTGGAATTGATAGGCATTTCCATTGTTAAGATGCTCAATATATTTCAAGACAACAATATCAATGCAATACTATTCTTTTTTTAAAGGTCGTAGATAAAAACCAAAACCATTCACGATTAAAAAGATTGCGATGTCAACTCTGACTATAAAAAGGGCGTGAAAGCATTGTCGAACAATAAAGATGCCATTTTATATTCCATCTGAAATCAAAGGTCTACCATTGATTCCCTCTAATCAAAATAATCCACTTTGTGCCTTTGCATGTTGGAGATAAAACAAATTATTTGTTCGGGGCAGATAACCGATTACTCCACGTGAAAGAGTGCTACATGTCACTGAATCAGCTCCACATTATCGAATTATTGAATAAGCGTCAAAAATCCGTAATCCTGGGAGTTTCTAGTTGCCCTGATATGAAACTTTCAATCTTTCAGCTAAAACATGGAGAAGAGATCGATATTACTCCGAAGAGATATCACTCAGAATCATTGATTAAAATAGCTGTCATCTATCATCTTTTTCAAAACGCAAGATCGAAATGGACACACCTTTACGAGTTTGCTATAATATCTGCCAAAGTGTGGCTGAAATTGTTTCACCTTGCGAACGATTTTTAAAATATGATTTTGTCCAAAGCTATGACGAAACTGCACAGTTTCTTTTCCACTTGTCCAACTGAAAGCAAACCAAAAACTCTTCAAACGATAACGATCGAGATATTGAGACTGCTCGTAAATGACGCACAATCGTCTGCGCATGCATGTGCACAGATCAGAGTATATCGTATAATGTTTATTAAAGTGGCTGGAGAAGTGTGTGTGCGTGTGTGTGTGTGTGTTGAGGAGGGGGGGGGGGGGTAGGTAATGTGATGTGGAGGAGCCCGTGTCTCCAGTCATTGAGTGGGCACTGACTGTCATTAGGGGAGGGTGTGTGTGTGTGTAGGGGGGGGGGGGGGAGGGGTCGTGGTTCTCATACCACGACGATAGCATGATGAGTGCGAAAAAGCATATCGATCGATGGAGTACCTGAAAAAAATCTTTCTTTTTCCCATTTCCTTTCGATTGCGGCACGTTTACTTTGATCACGCTACATTAGTGATCGATAAGGCGTGTAAGCAGCTCCCACTGTCTCTTTCCCTCTCCCTCCCCTTTCTGTCTGTCTGTCTGTCTGTCTGTCAGTTTGTCTCTTACTCTGTCTCTGTCAATCTCTTTCACTCTCTGTGTTCCATTTCCCCCCCTCTCTCTCTCTCTCTCTCTCTCTCTCTCTCACTCGCGCGATTCTCTCTCTCTTTAACTTCAATTCCCCTCACTTCCCAATACCCCTCACTTATACAATATCGTTCAATCTGTCTCCTAGCTCCGCCATCTTTGCAATTCTATTCCGAGTAACCTTTATCAATTTATAACTAGCACTATTATCCCTGATTATACCTTGCAAGCTTCTTTGTCAGACTCATCTAATAGAAATTACTCTACATTCGAATGAAGCTCATATTTCAAGGTCAACTATTCTCCAACACTCTTTGGCAACTGTACTTGATTTATTTTTGGCGCGTCCATTTTCATTGAAGCTTATTTGAAGAAAAAAAGAAATCGACGGGAGCGTTTGGCGAAGATATCTTTTAAAGTTCTAAAGAGCTCTGTTAAAAAATGTCATAAAATGCTTAACAGTGAGGCCTGTAGAGCCTTAAAAAAAGCAGATCCAACGAAAGCCTCCGCGAGCAGACACAAATAGAATATAGTACTGTATATGACATTACTTGACATTTACTCTGCTGTAATATAGAGTGAAATGCATAAAACTCTTTGTGGGGAGTATTTGCCAGTAAGTGTGCAATAGGTATTTAATCATTGAATTCTTTAATCAATTTTCAATTATTTCATATTTAATTGTGAATTCACATTTATATTAATAGCATTGAATTTTAAATAACGAGTAATACTTGAATATAAATTAATTCACACCGATCACCGAGTATTTTAGCCAGTGCAATATGTTTATTTTAATTTTATTATTATCAACAAATTTCAATATTCTTTGCGAATTTGCAATGTTATACACTTTGTTTTTCAATCCTTTATGAAATTCAATTCCAATATTTCCAATATGTTCTACCAATGACACAAAATCAACCCTTCGGCATGCCAAATTCGTAATAGTAATGGTCTTAATGTTAATTTCAATAGTATATTTTTAGAATGTTTCAGTTAAGATTTTCATTGCCTATTAATTGAAATTAATGACAATAATAATAATGGGTTCTTGTATAGCGCTCATGTCAGTCAGATTTGACCCTCCTGGTGCTCCCGATAGTTGCCATTATAATTGTCATTTGATCACTTTTATTTGAATTTCAATGTTGATTCCCTAGACTGTTTTAATATATTATCGTATAATTGCTTTTATCATGCTTGTATATACATTGTAAACTGTTGTAACCATTGTAATTCAGTCTTTGGACTGCGAGAATGGATAATACTCAATAAAATCCTTTAACCAAATCAATCAATCAGTTCAAGCCTGCGTGAGGGGCTCCAATGACAAAAAAATCAACCCTTCGGCATGCCAAATTCGTAATAGTAATGGTTTTAATGTTAATTTCAATAGTATATTTTATGAATGTTTCAGTTAAGATTTTCATTGCCTATTAATTGAAATTAATGAATGTTGCCATAATAATTGTCATTTGATCCCTTTTATTCAAATTTCAATGTTGATTCCTTAGACTGTTTTAATATAATATCGTATAATTGCTTTTATCATGTACATGTATATACATTGTAAATTGTGGTAACCATTGCAATTCAGTCTTTGGACTGCGAGAATAGATAATACTCAATAAAATCCTTTAATCAAATCATAACAATACTCACAACGAATTTATGAAATTTTAAATCTGCTCCATCTCTGTTCCACTTTTTTAGGATACATTGTGTTGCAACACTTGCCCTCTTTTATATACTTGATAATATTAGTATATTTATATTTATACAAATACTATGAACATTTACGTAGCTACGGGTTGGGGCTTGGAAAAAGCGCCCCCGGTTGAAGGCCCCCCACCCCCCCCCAAAAAAAAGGATGGATTCTATCTGTTAAAAATGAAGGAAATTTCTCATTCAGCGATTACTTTTTTTTTTGACTCACCGTTTCAATCAGTCATCACACAGAGCTTCAAGCCCCTTTCAAACACACGTCTGTCGAACAAGGGTCGTCAATTTGCCAACGCACTACTGCGTCAACTACTGCGTCAACTCTGATAAGCTAATAATGATGATATACCGAGGTAAGTCAAATTTGTTATTTCGCTAGTCAGCCTGATAAAGATAATAATAATAATAATAATATTATATGACTTTGTTTTCGTGTGATACAAGAATATATTGCTCTCGCTATGACAATATTGGACTCGTCTCTGACTCGTTTAATATTGTCATAGCTCGAACTCGAGCAATATATTCTTGTATCACACTCAAAGCCATCCAATATTATATAAATATTGCTTTTATGTCGCATGCACCACTCGCCTTCCTAGGCTTAATTAATAGGGAATTTTAGATTTGCACGAGGAGAACGTGGACTGCGACTTGTGACATCCTTTTAAGGCAATGTGACGTACTTATAAGGCACTGGCAGTGACGTCACATTGCCTTAAAAGGATGTCACACGAGCAGTCCACGTCGTCGTGCAAATCTTAAAGTCCCTAATAACACAACCTAACGATTAACGACTCATGTGCAATGGGGATAAAATATTGAATTATAAGTACCCGTTACCCTCTTATGCCAATAACCCCAAAAGTCGGATATTTTTTCTCTCTCATTAAAATAAAATTGATGGTCATATCGTGAGCTGAACTACAGTGTCTTGGTCTCTAATTTCATGCCCAACTGCGGCGATTGGTTTGTTTGTTTTTATGAATGGTGTCTGCATGCATGGTGAGGAAACGGAAATGAACATTTAAATGCAAACAATGCCCTAAATTATTTGGATACTTGATGCTAAAACCTGGTTCCCTGATTTCGAAATATCTAATCTCATATTTCGTTAATGTTATGCTTATGAATGACGATGCAATACTTTTCCAGGCGCGGATCTACGGGGGGGGGGTTTAGGGGGTTTAAACCCCCCCCCCTTGGGCGGCCCCCCAAAAAAAAAAAAAAAAGGAAAAAAAAAGAAAAAAAGAAAGAAAAAAATTGTGTTAATAGATGCCAGGAAAACATCACTTACGGGGTTCAAATAAACACCCCAAAAAAAATCGGCTCGCCGCTTCGCGGCTCGTGGACGATGCTCCGCATCGTCATTATTTTGGTCAACCCCCCCCCTAGCAAAAAGCTAGATCCGCCCCTGCCCTTTATGTTGGTAGTTATAGGATCGCGATATAAAATAAACAGAAAAGATAACTGTGTTTATAAGATGACGTGGATTCTAATCAAATGATTGGTTAAAAGCGTAAACGTGACCAGGGATTTATTTTGCCTAACGCGTAATTTGGATAATGACCGGTCATTAGCCAATTCTAATGACCGGTCGTTAGTAAAATCATGGTATAATACATTATTTTATGAAACAAATAAAACATCATTTTATGAAACAAATAAAACATCATTTTATGAAAAAAATAAAACAATCTTATACAACAAATAATACACATCATTTCGTTCAGGCATTAACAAAATTACCCACACTCGGTACCTTCAAAACATTCCGAACAGCCTCGGCTACCGCCTCGGGCGTGTGAGACTGTTCCAAAGGTACCTTGAGTGTGTAATTCTTACTAATGCCCTCACTGATGTGCATTATTTGTATATTAATGGGCAACGCGACATTTTTTGGCCTCGGCGGAATGGTTAAGGTTTTAGGTAACGGGAAACGTAGAAATCGCCAATGGGGAAGAAAATGAAAAAAGGTTGGGTAAACAAAAGAAAGAAGAGAAGAATGAGAAAGAGAGGGAGAAAGAAAAAAAAGGGGTGGGGGTCGGATTACCGCAAAAAAAATCATGGTGATGTCAACAGCCATGAATAAAATATATTCTTTCAGACGTGTAGTCAGCCAAATTATTTATATTTGCCAATTTACTTACTTTCCTTTTTTCCACTCCATTTTTTTCTCAGGCAATCTGAATAAAATTATAATATTTTTTCTTTTGGCCCTTTGGGCTCTACAGTAAAGAGCAGTTGCGGTTGTTACTCTAATATTTTATTGATCCTCTCTCTTATCGCTCTTGCTCACCCTTTCCAATCTCCCATCTCTCTGTCTATCCGTATCTACTTTCTCATTCTTTCTCCCTCTCTTTCTCTTTCTCTCTCCCTCTCTCTCTCTCTCACTTTCTCTCTCTCTCTCTTTCTATCTCTCTCTCTTTCTCTCTCTCTATCCCCTCCCCTCTCTCTCTCTCCGTCACTATGTCTGTCTCGCTCTATCTCTCTTTCTGTCTGTCTTTCCCACGATCCGCGATCGTCTTTCCTGTATATCTGCACAGTTCTGTTGCCTTATTGTAACCAGTCTGCGTCCCGCCCTTCGAACAACCTGACACTGTGTGTATATAGACAGTACTGATATCAAGGCAATTTTCTTCCCTTCAAATGAAGTAGTTCCAAACTCTTGTTCGAATCATGCACCTCTTTGTCAGTAGCAAGTCAATTCATGAAATGAACGAAACGAAGGACACGGATATGTTTGTCAAAGAGGAAGAGCGAAATATAGGAAAAATGTAAGTGGAAAGAGAGAGGGAGAGGGAAAAGAGAGAGGGGGTGAGAGAAGGAGAGAGGGAGAGAGGGAGAGAGAGAGAGAGAGAGAGAGAGAGAGAGAGAAAAAGGGGGACGAGGGGGAGAGGGAGAGAGAGAGAGAGAGAGAGATAGGAAACAGGCGAGAGAGGGAGGTTACCTTTAACCACCGTAAAAAAAGCCAGACAGCATGAACGGGAACGTATTCACCATAATTTGAATCACATTAAGAGAGAGAGAGAGAGAGAGAGTGCAGGAGCGAGGGAGGGAGAGAGAGAGGGAGAGAGAGAGAGAGAAGAAAAGCGAAAAAAGAGAAAGAAGGGGGAAAAGACAGATTAGATCGGATGGGGTAGGCAACTTGCAAAGATACGACCCCTTCTCAATCCCTAACCCGCATTTAGTTTAACTTATATACTATGGCAAAGACTAAACAAAATAATACATTATGCAATTCAAGTAGCGTTGTATATCGCTTGACGCAATATTCGAACATGATATTTGGTAAAGGTATTCGGAACATGATTTCTATAGGGTTATACAAAAGGATTTGAAATATGATTTTTTTTTTGAGAGCCTTTGCAATCATGTTATAGATGCAATATACAGTCTGGTACACCCCCCCCCCCCAATTAATACTACACTTCTGATTCCGCAAGGTGTATGGCGACAATATTACACAATGTTGTATCAATATGTGATTTTCAAATAACGTTAACATTCATTCGTGTGCTCGAACGAGCTCTGGCCAGAGTGGTTTGGCAAATAAAAGTAAACATTTTCTCTCTCCCATCAAACTCCCAATGTTTGAATTCCGTCATTCCAGACGACTAGGGATCTTGCTATTTGAAGCGTAAGACTTATAAAAGGCATGCAAGGAATAGGAAAATCTAATTTATGAATTCAGGTCTTCCCGTTAAAACGATAGAAATAAATATTTGAAGCTTTCTTAAAATACACGTTTGCATCTAAGTCATTTATCCATCCCGGTTGCATTTATTAGTTTCTGGGCGTTCGGAATTCCTTTTTGTAGACCTGTGCAAAATGTGCCGCATGTAACACAACTAAATCAACTTAGCTTTATTCAATTTTAAGTTGCAAGAGCGCAATTCAATAATTTCATGCGAAGCCATGTTATATTGAAAATGTAAAAATTCAATAAAAATGAAAAGTGATACAGATTTATATGATATGTAGGGCTTGCAAGTATAAATGTATATACTTTACAAGATTTCATTTTTCATTTCTGTCATAATTATTAATGTATGGTATTATACAGTTTTATTGTGTTACATAAACTTTGTTTCTTTTGATTTTCAGTCAAGTTATATATTGCTCAAAGTCTGCTAAAAGCAGGCGCGTAGCCAGAGTTTGATATTTGGGGGGGGGGGGGGGGGGGCACATACATGTAATCGATCGAGGTCAAAAAAGGGGTCTACAAAATTTCGACCGATCCTGGAAATTATAGGGGGCACGTGCCCCCCCCCCCCCCCCCGTGGTTACGCGCCTGGCTAAAAGCTAAAAGTTTGTCACTCAAAGCGGAGCTCACTTATTCAATTAAAATGGCTTGCTTCTTAACATTAAATGCACAGGATATTTTTAGTAGACTGCTTCATCGTTATACTAATCAATATTCCATTTGAAATGAAGGAAAACGACGATGCAATCAAATGTTTGACTGATGAATTAATCAATTTTACTCGGTGAATTTTACCGGGTGAAAGTAATGATCAACTTAACAGGATCGTTAAAATGTCATTGCCATGAACATTTATATTCAAATAGGTCAGTTTCTTTGTTTTATTGTTCCGCATTCCACATAACAAGGTTGTCTCACAATTAAGATTTAACAAAAGAATGCATTAAAAAAAAACAATGATAGACATGTAGTATAGAGAAACAACAATGTGAAATATGGGGAACCTATCGAGAAGCAAAGTTTGTATATTACAGGTTCCAAAATAAAATACATTTTGTAACTGAAATCGATAGCAATAATTAAAGAACGACGTATAAATAAAAGTTGAATTGACACATTACCATTATGAATTAGCCTACATGTTTAAAAAAAACTAGGACGTAAAGAAACGTGCATGTAGCCGAGGTCGCCCGAGCGAAACATCTAAAGCATACAACTTGTAAGCCTGATGAGAGAGAGAGAGGGGGAGGGAGGGAGAGAGAAAGAGAGAGAGAGAGAGAGAGAGAGAGAGAGAGAGAGTAAGTGAGAGTGATCGAGTTGAGCTAGTTCATTTTTCATCATTTATTTGAAGTGCTAAGTTTCAAGGCAATATCGCCGCCAATGTACATTGTAAACACCACACAGTGCACATAATAGTGAGCATTTCTACACTTTCTGCAAATATATACGATTCGACATTGTGTTAGCACCTCACCGTTATCCAACATCGTCACTGCATCATGCCACCCTTGTACCTAATCATTCCAAAACGACGATAACAGTTTGCGATTCTCAATCGATGTCAACATATTATATGCATATCATTTATATGGAAATGCAGTGGCGGACTAACATGAAAAACGTGACCATACCCTCTAGTAAAAATCCAATCTCATACTCTAACCTAACCATATCACACACATACAAAAACTTGTCACTATCACCCCCCCCCCTTCAGACTGTGAAAACACGAAACGGCAGCCTGAAAATATGTGAGCGTTTAGTGCTTGTCAGAGATTTATTTCTTCATAAAATGTGCTTCCCCTTAATAAACTCCTGGTTCCGCTCTGGACCAGTTCAAATGCATCTATTAGAATGAAAATAAGAAAGAACTGCGGAATTAATGTCTCCCAAGCAGAACTGTTTAGCTTATTCGATGATACCTATTCATTCAGTGGTTATAGGCTCTTGATGCCAAGAAATCTAAAAGAGAATAATAAGCAAAAAAGATCCGATCTGTTGTAGGGGAATTCAATGATAATGATCCAACCCAAAGTTCAAACTTACGTCATTACCATACACATAGACAAATTGTTACGACATAATGCCTACTGGTTGTTTATACATTTATATCCTTTACATGTACAAGAAGTTTTATTGGAAGAGTGTAAAGAAAAATACAAGCTTATTCAATTTTCAAGAAACACTCCAAATCACTAACAAAACAATAATGTACATAATCATTGCAAAGATTTTTGATAAACGAACTCAAGGGCAATAAGGGAGTTTACAGATAGCACATGGTACAAATATCCACAGATCTTTAACACATGGAGACGTTCCACTTTGAGCATCTTAGAATAATAACTGCCAAAGTCCTAGATGTGCTTCATGAATACCTTTTGTTTGCCCTCTTGAAAAGAATACTTCCACCTGCGTATCATAGAATGTACTGTTGGTGTATAAATGAATAATTTTACATAACTTTAATGAGCGCATATTATCCAGTATTCATCTCTGTGGGTTTTACCTTTTTGGTACAAATGACCTTTATCTGCCCATGCGCAGATTGTATCTATGAACTGGCTTATTTCGGTACCCCCCCTTTTTTTTTATAGAGAAATCATATTCTGATTATGTAATACATCGTTGTAAGTTCGAATATTTCAATAGGGGATGAAGAAGTTCGTTTGAAATTTCATTCGAATGTTTTCTTCTTTCGAAAGTCTTTTCTAATCGTGGTTTAAAACATGTCCACATCTTCTCTGGATCTGGCCTTGTTTCATCAAACATTTTTTTAATCTATAACAAAATGTCACATTTCTATAAGAAATTTGCTCGCAGCCAATCAAATTCAATGATTTCAGTAGCTTATAACCATTATTGCAACTTGTTATTGATAACGAGTTTAATGAAACAGTGCCCTGCTTTGTATAGACTGAGCTTTCGGAGATTAATTTTCAACCTTGATTTGTTGAAGGTATTATCATTCTAAGTCATTTTATTTACATTTTAAATATCTTGCCACAAAATGTTGAAAATGATATAAGATCATCAAACCAAGGAAACAAAACATCGGATAACAAATTATACAAGAAAAAGAAAGGATCGATTTATAACCATGGGAAGTTTCCAAGCACGTTTTCAGAGTACTTGCGCCAAACAATAGTTAAAAGAAGGAATGTTTAATCTCCTTTTTCGAACAGAAAAATATACGTTAAAGCTTTAAACTTTTTTTTCTCAACACATTGGCACAAAAATAGTTTCGAAACATCTGTTACAAAATTCAATAAGTACACATCTTCTCTGGATCTCGCTCTGTTTATCAAACATTTTTTTTGATCTATAACAAAATGTCACATTTCTATAAGAAATTTGCTCACAGCCAATCAAATTCAATGATTTCAGTAGCTTATAACCATTATTGCAACTGGTTAATGATAACGAGTTTTATGAAACGGTGCCCTGCTTTGTGTAGACTGAGATTATAAAGATTAATTTTCAACTCTGATTATTTTGTTATTTTATACACATTTTAGATATCTTGCCACAAAATTTTAAAAATGGTATAAGAGCATCAAACCAAGAAAACAAAACATCGGATAACGAAATTATTAAAGAAAAAGAATCGATTCATAACAATGGGAACTTTCCTAGTACGTTTTCAGAGTACTTCTGCCAAACAATAGTTAGAAAGAAGGAATGCATAATCTCCTTTTTATTTCGAACTAAAACATATACGTTTAAGCTTTAAACTATCTTTATAGACAAAAATAGTTTCGAAATATATATATATATATTTTTTTTTACAGAATTCAATATCAAAGGAATACTCTCGTTTACAAACAATTCAAGAGCGATTGCAAAGAAACTGGTAATTGGTGATAAGGGCTCTGAAGGAGGGGGCGAAACATGGATGATACCCGAGTTTGAAACACAATTGACTGGTGAATATAGTAATATTTTATGAATAAGATTTGCATCTTAACATTTTACTGAAAGCTCGCCGAAAGTCTTTATTAAACAGTGTATAAATTATCGGGTTCAACGCACTATTCCAGTAGCCAATCCACGATATGATTATGTAAGTCTGTTCAGAAACGTTACAGGTGTCACAGACAGCCAGCGTAACGTGCATCACAAAGAAAGGTAACCAACACGCTATGAAGACCCCAACTATGATTGCGATCGTCCGAGCCGCTTTCCGCTCACGCGTCGTCGAAATCCTGGATGTCGACGAAGTACCTTCTGACGCAGATTGGAACACATTTGCGCGGGAAAGCGTCGACCGGAGTCTCTGGAGCGTCGTCTGGCGCCGGAGCTGCGGCTTCATCATCTCGATTGAGAACTCGACCATGGAGACCGTATTGAAGTTGTTGCCGACCATGGCGGCTCGCTTCTTGGCTGCTCGGTAGATCTTGACGTAGACGAAGAGCACGACGAAGAGCGGCCCGTAGAAGGAAACGAAAGAGGAGCAGATGGCGAAGGCAGCATTTCTCTGAATACCGCATTGAAATGTCTCGTTCGAGTAGTCGATCACAAATACAGCTGGTACGCTGACTACAAAGGACAGCGACCATACGGCACCTATGATTTTCGCCGCTAAAGTCGGGGTGCGTCGTACAGCGTATTTGATCGGCTGATTGATGGCGCGGTATCGGTCGACCGAGATGGCGCAGAGGCTCAAAATGGACGCTGTGATCAGGAGGACATCAATACTAACCCAAAGCGTACACAGGATCCTCCCAATGTACCAGCGCCTGAGGAAGAGGTACTGGAGACCCAACGGCAGGATGAGGATGGAAACGAAGACGTCGGTGACGGCAAGGGAACTCACGAAGTAGTTGGACACCGTGCGAAGGTTGTGGTTCTTGGCAATGGCCACAATAACGAAGGTGTTCCCGAGGAAACTGAGCAGGGTGATTACCACGCACGACGTGAAGTGGACGATGTCTACTGCGCTCTCAATGGAATAGTTTTCCGAAGATGAATTGGACAAAGAGGTATTCATCTTATATCAAAGATCTTGATACAACGACTAGGAGGTTGACAGTTTGGGAGGTATGAAGCAGCTGCAATAAAATTAGAGGTTCAAAATTATAATGGCATTGATGAAGATGTGCAGTTTTCCTCCAGGCTTCGCAAAATGCCTCGAGAAAGGGAACATAGCATGTAATGGAGTCTCGCAGAAGTCAGGCACAGCAGAATAATTTTTCCTTAAAGCTAAATTTAAGTGAATCATGTATACAACGAAGAGAAAGTCTGTTATTGTTGATAGTATACAATAATAATTAAAAAGTTTTGCAAGTTTAGAGATAGTTGCGATGTCTATCTATCGTATACAAACCTACGAAAAATCACTGCAAGTAACTATGATCCATACAGAACTGATGATGAAAAGCAAAAACTACGGACAACAGCGCTCCACACTGTCTTTATCCTCCGTTTCAAATAGTCCTTGATTCAACTTGATGAACAGCTGTAATTACATGACAAGACATGACAGTCTCTTCAAATTTAAAAGTTGTATTACTGACGTGGAAATTCCGGTAGCGTTATTGTTGTCACTTTGTTGGAACCTGTGATGAAATTTTCGTCGCGCACACCAAGAAAAATTAGCATTCGAGGCGGAAAAAGCTGGCCCCTTTATTACAAACGCCCTACTTCCACAAAGCTTTCCGCTGATCTTATCTTCATTCCTAAGCTTAGGACAGGACGTTTGTCTTTAAGACGAGGAAGTCACCGATGTTTTGTTAACAAAATTGAAATACATGCTATTCAAGAAAGAAAGTGTTGTCAAGTGTCATCTACCGAATCCTAAGAAACTAATTACCGCATTGCATGGCCACTAATTGCACGCAATATCAACAACACATACGTAGGGGCAGAAAGTACATGCACCGACTTAATAATGTATTTTAGCTTTGGGCATCCGTAAAAACAGTATCAAGAGGTTTAATAAAGGTTCGTACAGCTCGTTAATAAAGGTATGATAATTACATGTGCAAATAACACTACCTCGGCGTTGATTTCCTATTTATTCATTTTGGAGGTATTTGTTTGATTTGTGACGTCATGACAAGGACCGTGGGGGAAATCATGGATGAGAGAGAAAGAGAATCTACTTGAGGTCAATGGTGTTAAGAGAAATTGATTGACTATAAATTATGTGTGTACTCTGTATCTAGAGGCAGGAGGCTATATAATATGTACATTTCCGTGTATGTAAATGTGGGAGAGAGTGTCACAGTGGGGAGGGGGGGGGGGTCCTGCGTTGGAATTAAATGCATGTAGGGTAGGTGTAGGGAATTGGAGACCATCAAGCTTGACCCTATCACTGTCTGTCCGTGTTGGCTCCAATATTGCTATAGCGCCATTTGTGGACTTTAACAACACTACTGCATATATCCAATTCATTTCGAAGACTACAATGCGTTCTTTCTCCGAGAAAATTGGCAAAATTGGCCAAGATAAGCAATTTTGATCGTATAATTTTGCTCTGATATAAAAACACAATTTTCACTGAATGTTGTGGTGTATGCAGATATTTAGGGGTGGCTCTTAAAAAGTAGTTTCAAAAGAAAGTTTATGAAGTGTGCCAACGTACATCACAGAAAACTTATGGCCATTGTGTGTTGTGAATGGGTGTTGCAATGCACATTATGAATGGTGTCTGATCAGAAATGTGTGTAGGCAATGGGGGACACCAGGTCCAAGATCGGGGTCGTTTGTTGTGAATGTCGAGTATGCCGAGGACAGTCAATGACCAGATGCTGGTTGGTTAATTGAAGTTTATTTATTCCACATTTTTCATAAAAAACAGTTTAATTTGTTTTTATTATTGTTTTATACAGGCGTATAAGAGTAGATTTCACACAAGAAAAAAATTAAAAAATTAAAAGATTTCAAATCAAGTATAATGTACGGAAAATAAGTACGGAATTTCGAAATATATAGATAAGACAGTCAAGGTAAAAAACAGTGTAAACTGTGGGGAGCCTAAATAGAAAGCTTAGTTTGTATGTGAATAGGCTCCCGAACTGAGTGACACAATATAGTAGGTCTGAATTTAAAAGGTATTATAGGGGGTGATGTTTTGTAAGTCATATGAGTGATCTTCCTATATCATAGATAACAAAAATATAGATTAAATTGTGTATCTATTTAACTTTGAATATGTATAAATAAACGGTATAAAAGAATGATTGCACGAATTGTATGCCAATGTTTCTTCATGCATTTCTTTTGAGCAGCTAGTGCATTCGTCAGAGAGAGATAAGGTCAGTACTGTACGTTGTGGGAGAAATAAACAAAGATTTGGAAGGTGATAGTTAAATAGGAACTACAAGAATGACAGAGAGATGGGGAGAAAAGAGAGAAAGAGAGAGAGAGAGAGAGAGAGAGAGAGAGAGAAGGTGTGTGTGTGAGAGAGAAAACAAATATATAGAAGAACCAAAAGAGACTTGGGAGAGAAGAATAAGGGACAGGGAAGGATGGAAAAGAAAATGGTGGAACGGTCGGAAACTAACTCAAATAAATCAGAGAAATTGGGTTTTGGCAAAAGAAAAAGGAAAGCAACGGAAGGAAAAGAGGCACGGACGTATGGCAGTCAAATTAACCACCCTGTCCATTTACAATTCTTGCTGCATTTCGCGACAGGTATAGTTTAAAGTAAGTAAATATAGCTTCATGCAAGTTTAACACTTTGAAATTAATTTAATGTGTCATGATACGGCAAAACGAATTCTAATTTCCATTTTGAAATGACGTGCAATTTATTTTAACAGGCTGTGAGCTTATGTTTTTCAGCGGTTCGCAAGCACATTAACTTGAATGAAAAGTGCCGAAATTGCCAGAGAATAGCCTAATATAGTTTTAATGGGCCAGTTAGATTCATTGCCATTGGCAGACTGGGCATTGGAGAGAAAGGTGGTGAAATATTAAACGCTGATAGCCCGGAAACATATTTTGTATAAAAACCCGACCACCTGTGAGCAAAATGGACTTTTACTTTTTAATCAACATTAATTGTGGAACAGAAATAAGCAAATTAATTGTTACATTAACTTTTTAAGTATCGTTTATTACGGAAGAAGGGAGAGAGCGAAAGCTGAATTTAACTGTTGTTTGGCTTTCTGTTGTATTTCAAGACAAATTTCAAGTTAATTGCTTTTGCACTCTGAAGTAAATATCCTTTTCATAAAAAAAGTCGGAATAATAAGTTTTTCTCCCACCTTTTCTATATTTCCCCCTTCTCTCTCTATTGATAATTTGTTGCTTCATTCGGGTGATCGAAATTTGGGCGTTGTAATTTAGCAATTAGAAAACGGTCATTTTCAGACCGGCATAATTATGTTAATATGCATTCGCAATTAACAAATAAAACACCACCATTAACATTTCTCTGTGATTTAACCATCGCAAACTGGAGCTTGGTGGCTCATTGCTGGAGAGCTTATTGGAAAGAGGGAATTCAGTTGGCGATGGGTTAAGTTCTTTATTGACACCTTTCGCGCCACTCTCTCTCATTCTTCCCATCTCTATGTCTGTCCGTCTGTCTCTCCTCTGTATTCCAGTTAAATTACTTTTGCATTTCTGCATCATCGATATTTTAAGAATACAGGCGTCTGACGCTGAAAGATTCCTTTCCTTGTCACAAGGCCATGTTAATTGCATGTAGCCTCCGCCCTCCGGTGTTCGGATTGAGAAAAAAAAAAAGGGTTATTGACGTCATTCATGTAACAGTGCAAACGATTTAGGGTAAAAGAGTGATCAAGACATGGCCCCGATCACACATGAGAGCAGTGAGCGTAGCAGGGTTTCAGCTATCGAGGGTGGGGGTTCTTATCTTTTCCTTCCCGTCATTTTCTCTCCTTTTATCCCCCCCCCCCCATTGCATTGAGGAGGGGGAGAGTTGTATCACCTCCCTTTCTCGTGGTCTTCCACTCTCCCTCCTTTCATCTTTATTCTCCCTGTATTATCTCCCCTATTTACATTTGTGTTGTTGGGGGGGGGGGGGGGGGGTGCTACACCAGTACTGTGGGGATATGAATACACTCTAATGGCTATATCCTATTGGCCCTAGCACCACCACATTTTCCCCTCGTATTCATCTTCTCTCCTTGCAGTAAAAATTGAAGCGATCCACACACTACTATCTGACACACATTATCGACAATTTTTTAGCATTGTCATCATGACTCTTCAAATCCAAATGCTTAGCAATAGCACCATGCGTACAGCATAATGTAAAAATAAAAATAATCATAATCCTGAAAAATTATTCGGAACCACACCACATTGTATAAAAAGGCTCAACACTTTCGCTGCTCTTTTAAATTGTCTTTTATCTGTTTTATATTACCCCTCATCGCTCTCATCTCTTATAACAATAAGCTCAAAATCTTATTCTCTTGTTTTAAATCAGGAGACAGACAATACAGACCACTGCATTTGATACTTTTTACATGCCCTTTATAACAAGTATTTATTGGTATGCATAAAAACAATATAACATAATAAAACGTTAATGGAATAATACTGAACAATCATCTCTTTCACAACAAATTGATTTCTGCAGCGCGACTTTTACAGCACAAAGAAATTTAAATTAACAACCCCAGTCTTAAGAGATTTGTTAACTCCATATAAACCAGATGAAATGCTACGTTCCAGTTCCAAGTCTCTGCTTTGTGTTCCACAAACCATGACAAAGTCATACAGGGAAAGGTCTTTTTCATATGCAGAAGCTTCATTTTTATTATTTGGAACAAGTTGCCTGAACTGAAAAAGTATAGGATCCTATCAAATCTGTATCAATTTACTGAAGACATAACTCATCACCACTCCATAAATAATCAGAATCATGAACCCAGTGCATAGCTTTTTCTTTTTCTTTGAGTGCATAGAGACATGCAATTTTGCCTATTTGTAATGCACTATATAAAAATGTTTAATTATTATTATTATCACCTGGGAGTTATAATGTTTAAAAATGAATACTGCATGTCTTATGGCTGAAAATGGACAAGACAATTAAGATAAACTTACATGTTTATTTATTATAAATTTCATAAAATTGTAAAAACAAATAACACAATTTCTTCTTCTTCATGTGTTAAACAAAACATATTGAATACTATAGTAACATAAAAAATATATGACTAAAAGCGAACATTCAGCAAATTGCAACTTTGTTTTTACCCTCGTTTCGGAAGCAGACGAGAAAGAAAGTGTACTTATGTAGGTGGGCAGGGTGTGTGTGTGTGTGTGTGAATGCGTGTGTTTGTTTGTATTTCTGTGTAATAAACTTGTTGATCATTAGCAGGTTTTTTACCAGACGAAAACGGAGGTAAAATGAAGTAGGGTGAGATGGTCCTATTCAGTCCTTTAAAGAGATACGACTTGAAAAGGGAAAAAATATATTGAAGCAACAAATATGTGAATGAAATTATTTAGTGTACACGTACGGACGGCACTTGATTGAGAAATATCGGGAATAGGAACTTTCATCAAGCCTTAAAATTGATCTTAAAATCGATCCGATCAATTTTAAGGGGCCTAATATTAATTTCGATTTTAGGAGCCGTTTTATCAAAAAAATAAAAACCGATTTCAGCTTTAAATCGATTTAAATTTAGAGTGTGATTCGGTTTAAGATCGATTAGAAGCCTGTCACTACAGTGTCAGTATTTCAAGATGGCAGCAGTTGCCTTAGCAACAGTGGCGCAGGATGTGGACAGAATTAAGGTAGACAAGTGGATTTTCAGAGACAGGTTGAATCCACTAGATAAGATGCATATAACGATCAGGAAATGCACAAGCACTATAGGCTTACAGATTGACCTTTTTAGTGAGGAGCTTCAAACTAAACGTTAAGAAGCCCTGAAATCTCGTCTTGAACTACTATGCAACAGGCTCTCTCCTCGCAAGTAACGCAATTAATGTGCTTACAGATCTTGTATTGCTACTACCTCTCAGATAATTAGAGAAGTCACAGTAGCCATTTGCCACCACAGAAATGAGTTAAGATTCGCTAGTTTAACTTTTTCTATTAACATTCATTACTACCTGCATCTATCAGAGTCAGATTGTATGTCCTTACTTTACTAAACTTCCTAATTAATCAATGACATGACATGAGTAAACAGTAGTGAGTAGAGAGTCTTGATCCATTTTTTTGGCTATTGTGGTTTACCAATATGATTACCGGTAAACAACGTTGCCCACTCCAGGCAATTCAGGAACAAGGACCTACACATGGGTCAGTACAAAGACCATCAGTAGCAGTAGCTAATGTTCTGGATTTTAACTTGGAGGATTTCACAAGGGATATTATGAATATGTTTGATATTGATTTATCCGACACTCGCAATGATACTGTAGGAGGCTGGCTTCTGACCTCACCATCACTGAATGAGCAAGAGCTGGCACAACTTCAACGTCAAGCAGAAGGATTCAATACACGTTGTGCCCATCAAGGTGCCCATCAAAGACATCTGACCACCTCAGGGTGTCAGTCACTGTTCATGTTCAACAGAAGAAGCCCACAAAATGGACAGACTTTATTTTGCAGGGCATGCTGTAAGCAAGCATCCTTTGACTGTTGCCAAGTTCCTCTTGTACAAAGACTCCAACAACTTCAAAATCCCCATCCAGCTTTCCATTCAAGGAAACCCGACCTCAGCTTCATTCCCAATGGTAAGAAACCTGTAGGGCGGACAGACTCTACTCTAAAAGGGGATGCTGTAATCAAACTTTCTTTAGCTGTTGCCATGTTTCTTCTTCAGAAAAATGATTCCCACAACCTCACTGATATGTCCAACTTGGTAACACGAGAAAACCAACGACCTCAGGTCATCACTGATCATGTTCAATGGAAGAAATCTATAACCTGGATAGGCTCTACTTTGTAGGGCATGTGGTGAACAAGCATTCTTAAGCTGTTCCTACTCAAGAACAAGGGACTCCCAACAGCTTTCATGACATGCCCATCTAGGTGTCCATCAAGCAAACTAACAACCTCAGCACATGGACTTTGACGATATGCCCATTAAGGTGTACATCAAAGGAAACGAATATCCCGAGGGTGTCACCAATCATGTTTATTGGAAGATTTGCATAAGGTAGACGGGCTCTACCTAACTGACCATGCTGTAAACACTCATTATTTAGCCGTTGGGATAGGTGTACATCATTTAGCTGTTGCTTTAGGTGTACATCAAAGGAAACGAACATCCTTGGGTGTTGCTAATCATGTTTATTGGAAGATTCCCATAAGGTAGACAGGCTCTACCTAACGGACCATGCTGTAAACACTCATTATTTAGCTGTTGGGATAGGTGTACATCATTTAGCTGTTGCTTTAGGTGTACATCAAAGGAAACGAACAACCTTGGGTGTCACCAATCATGTTTATTGGAAAATTCCCATAAGGTGGACGGGCTCTACCTAACGGACCATGCTGTAAACACTCATTATTTAGCTGTTGCTATAGTCCTACTCACTTACAAGGACTACAACAACTTTAATGACGTGCCCAGCTTGGTGGTCTTTCGAGGAAATGGACTACTTTAAGCTATCGACTGTCTCTCCTGCTATTGCCTTTTCGGCAACCGTGCAGTTCTTTATTCTGTGCAATGACTTCCAAACAGTATGTGGCAAAGCTTCCCTCACATTGAGGAAACTCAGGGTTACCACCAGACCACAGTTTCTCAATTCGCTAGGGTCTGTTGGTGAATAAGGTATATGCAATAACCTAATCAATGAAGTAGACTACCATACCCAACATGGACAAAGAGGTAATAACATATTAAGGAGGAGATGATAAAAAACATCTACTGTTCCTCTTCGGCAATTATCAACAAGAAGTTTACACTTTATTCGATGTTGGTCTAACATATTCTTTCCGTAGACCTTAGCCAGAGCAATCTCGAACTTTGAAGGCAATTAGAGGAGTAACACACTCCGGTATACCGGTATACGAAATTAAAATCACCTTTTACCATGCCAAATTACTTATCCCTTTTATTACCGTATATCAATTTGTCATACTCTCATGTGTTCTAGTATGCATTTCGTTTTTATCTGTAAAAAAAAAGTCCATTCAGCCGAATGGCTACAAGACAGATTTCCAATAAGTATACTCTGTACCATAGAATCAATTAATAGGGACTTTTCGATTTGCACTTTCATAAGTGGACTGCGACGTATGCGGTCATTTTTAAGCAGGGTTGACGAGGCACACTGACTGTTGTTACACAACTACGACGCTCGCTTAGTGAGCGCGAAACGCGATCAAATAGCTAAAGATATAACACCAAATTCGGTGCATGGCACTGTTCTAAAAAATTATGCTGCAGCAGATTAGCGTTGCATGAATAAAATGTGTTCATTTTATGAATTATTCTGCTTGGTGAGCGCGAAATTCGATCGAAAAGCTAAAGATTCAACACACCAAATTCGGTGCAAGGGACTGATCTCGAAAATTATGCTGCAACAGATTGGCGATGCGCAAACAAAATGTGTTCATTTCATGAATTATTCTGCAACAATTTTGATTTAAGAGAAATTACAGACACGAAAATGTGTTAATTTAAGAGAATTCACGCTTCCACCACTCTCTGGTTCTAAAATTAGGTCAATTGGGTCCATTTTGTGACTTCAATTTGATGTTTCGTGCCTACACAAGATTGCTTACGAACATGTATCGTCACAGTTTGCGAACGACGGCAAAACAAGGGCGAACGCGTTCGAAAATTCTGCTACGAACGATGAGCTCGTCGATGCGCACTGCTTCAAAAGTGACCGCATACGTCGCAGTCCACTAGTGAACGTGCAAATCGAAAAGTCCCTACTATTCAAGGGGTGGAGCGTTTCTATGAGCTAACTTCCTTGACTCAAAATCACATTTTATGTTGTTACCTGCTTTCAAAGTTATTATTGGCTTGGATTTTGCTTGATTTCATCTAGCTCGACAACCACAACATAGAGCCAATACAGGGGGTGTATTATGAAATGCAGAAATTATTTTGATAAATGGCATACAGCACAACTCTTCCAATATTTTTCTGCCTTCTTTGTGGAACAAGTATTGTAGTTGTTCACATTTGATATGTGAATTATGAAATTAACAGTAATCCCAAATGGGTTAAAAATGAATCCCGACTTCAGATGGAATGCTTTTGTGTCTATATTTTACTGGAACTTCAGTTGTCATTAAATACTTGTACAAATATTATTATAAACAATTGGAGAGAAGAACAACAAAAACGTGATTATTGTATAATATCATATTTCTAGATGAAATAATAATTTAGTGTGCCAATGTAATTTTCTTTAAAAAAACTATATCAGAGAGAATATTCCTTGTTTCTGCTCAAGTTCAAGATTTCATAAGGAAGTTCTAATTCTATTTTTAAAAATTTGTATCCAACTTACCCTAATTAAATCATCAGCAGATTCAAGAGTAATTAAAATGCTGATTTTTCACAAGTCTGGTTGTGAGCATTTCCTTCTGTATAACCTATCACAAGAAGTGAGACTATACAGAAAGAATGTTCAATGGTTCACTTTACTGCTGCACACTTGTATACACGTTAGTACTCCACCAGATGTGCGACATATGAATTTGAATTAATTTATTTCGGGCTTCAAGGCAATTTATAAATCTCTGGGAAACTGAAAAAAACAGAAACCTTTTCAAAAGTATCTATGACAGATTACTTATGCATCCAGGTTCATGTATTCATGTTTATGTCAAAGCTGGGTGAGAGCTGTCAATTTACTCTTCCTAAAATTAAGCCCGCCATCAAGCGAAATGGAAATATTTTTGTAGTCTTCATGGAGAGACTTCACTAGAAGTAAGAACAGCTATCCTATGAAGATTTTAATTTAACAGAAAAAATGCCCTCTAACACAAATAAATTATGTGAACCGTTTCTCATATGTCATGTAATATACAATTGGAAATCTTCCAGAAGTATTATCATAGACGAGAAGATACAAGTTGTTGAAGAGCTAATCCAGGAGCAGCAATTCAGTTCAACAAGAAACCAGTCTCTGATTCCTTCACACTGATTTGCAACTATCATCATTATCTCAGAAAAATGCAAGAGTTCAGAATCCAAAACATCAGGACAACAAATTGCACAAATGTTCAGAGAATAAATCAGAACATGGCTTGGTCTAATCTGCCACTTGAATACGACCTATGAAATTGTCCATGGTAAGCAGGAGAAAAGAGGTCTTCCGGAACAATGGAAGAGACGGTATCAGGCTCACATTGGCCTTTGTTGATAAGGGTCAACAAACTCCTACTGCAGGAGGACCTTTGACCAATAACAATGTTCGACTAATCCTACTCACTGCGCAGGATGCGGTGGGTATTCACAATGAAGTGAAGGCCTGCACCAATTTTTAAAGCATCTAAATCAATGGAAGAGACAGTATCAGGCTCACATTGGGATGGCCTTTACCAATAACAAGGGTCAACAAAATCCTACAGCAGGAGGGCCTTTGACCTTAGTCAATAATGATGTTCAACAAGTCCTACTGCACAGGGTGCGATGGGCATTCACAATGGAGTGAAGACCTTTGCCAACTTTTAAAGCATCATCTAAATCAAACTGCACAAGGTATGATGAGCAGGTCATTAGGAGGCCTTTGGCAACACAAAGACTCAACTACACCTATTTCATCAGCTGTTTTTTAGAAAAATCTAATCGGACTAGGTGGCCTTCGCCAATGCTATGATTAACTCATGATTGTTTATCAAAAAATGTAGTTTACTACCAATACTTTTCATCTCTGATTTGAACAAAACAAAAGATCTTCCCTTGATGGCTTGACCACATAACCTGGATAATCACATATGTTTTTGGAGGCATAATAATTGTAGACATGGATCACTTTCGAAGTGAAAAATAACACGGATTCCTCTTTGACGGCAGAAACAAAAACCCCACTCACCATTAATTCAGACCTGCGATTTGAGAATGAATCACTGATCAGCATTCTTTGAGAAAAACTGCAAAATTCACAAAAGCAGAACAAAATCTGAATGGTGTCCGCTGGGGACTGTAACATAGGTTGAGCTGTATGAGTCAGGTTTAAAAAAAAACTTAAGAGTGCAAAGGTTGGTTTGATTCCTGACACTGCACTAATGTCTCTTGGCATTAATCTACAATTGCCACTCCATACCCAAGAGAGAAATGGGAACCTGGTAGGATGACAAAAGCCTTTGTGTTAGTAATAGATATATACCTTCACAGTGACCATATTGTAGGAATACTCCCCAGGGAATGGAGATGGTGCACATTGTGCTTGAATACATCCGATGAACAGGGTAATAATATCTGTAAAGCGCTTAAAGACAGTATTTTGTATATAGCGCTTTATAAATCTGGATAATTATTATTGTTATTAACTACCTGAGAATGCCGATTGCACTTCTCATGATTACAATAACATGAACCGTAGGCTAGATAACGCACTTGATTGTCTTAAAAGAACGCTTTTTACTTCATATGAAGAAGAAAAATATATATCGAAAATAGAAAAGGTAAGCTTTCATTTAACCATAGAAAATTGAAGTGTGCATTACCACTTTATGATTTTGAATAGTTTCACTTTTAACTGTAATTATTGTTTCCCTGTTGACCTCTTTATTATACTTCATAAACAGATGTTTTAAGCTATTGATCGATATATATATCCATCAATTAAGCAGGAAAATGGTTGTATCCTTCAATGGAATATGTTTTGTGAACTGAAAAGTATCAATAAAACATCAGTGAACCAAATAATGACAAGGTGATGATTCTTAATAAAATCACAAGGATTAATCACAATTTCCTAAACTATTTACTTAAACTATGAATCAACAACATTAAATGAATATCATATAAAAGCTTCAAACACTTAGTACTTATCTTATACAGTAGTCAACACTAGAATAAAAAATCAAAACAATTCTTAACCTGCGCTACTTTAAAGCTGCTATATACAACACGCACCTCTCTGCTTGGTATCACACAATATCAAATCTAAGTACAACCAATGAACTTTTAAACTTTCTTTTTGGCAATAAAAACTGAATATAGAAACATGCATCTTTTGCTAAAACAAAAGCTTTAAAGAAGATTAAATGATTGTTTTTTATTTACAAAAAAAAAATCAATGGCATAAAAAAAAATATCAAGAAAGGCTCACATCACCTTGTATTCACATGAGATCATATATTTCATACAAATTTTTAACTCTTCAGAAAAAACAGGCGAAAAATATGTTTTTGTTAAGTACTGACTGTTCCTTTTTTAAAGAGTTATATAATAAGAAAATAAAGAATAAAGAATTACTTTCCAACAAATCTTGAGTAATTACAATATCATCCTATACTTCCAAGCTGCATTTTCACTGGAGATAAATTGTACATGTACCTTATAACATAAAGTTTAAGCAATTTCCTAAGAATGTGGAAACAACACAAAAAGCATACAAGGGGAATGACATGAACAAACTTCTCAATACAAAGAATTGGTGGGATAATTGTGTTAAATTCTTAAAGGATTTTTAAGCATGAATTCCAATGTGATAAAAAAAAAAGGACTTTTGGCTAATACGCAATGGCTGTCCGTAGACTACTAAACTTTAAACCTGATGCAAGGTTCAAAATTTGTTCAAATTGGATTTAACAAAGTCAGGTTTCTTTTGTTAAACAAGTTTTGAGACCAAAATTTTGGGTTTCACTGAATTAGGAGAATATGTACCAGTGGGTATCACAAACTCTGACAGTAATACAACAGCATGCATATTCTGCACGCTAATCCATAATGCAACTAATGCAAAAGAATCAACAGACTGATTACTCTGTGACAAGAGACCAGAAGAGGCTGAAATAGTTTTAAATGTCTTGTCTTGAAGTCGCCTCCTACAATGATTCCTACCCACAATCTAGGGCCTAATCTAACCCTAACCATCGAAAACATTACATTTTTTTATTTAGTGGATTTTTGAGGCATTATTGCCGTACTCCACCTCTGAAAATTGGGTAATGAGCACTTTGAATGGGCGCCGGTGCACAACCTCGCCAAAGTGCTGGCAGAGAGATCCTGCATATAAATAAAAACATGGCTCAAATTTAATATTTTGATTTAGCTTATCCTTCACAAAAAGAAAATCTATTTTGAAGTAACTGTTGAGAGTTATGGCGTGATTCATGTGGTGTTTAACCCAATGATTTGTTCGTAAGCGACTGAAAAAGTCTCATTCTTGACTGGAATTGGCCTTTAATGGCATGTGAAAAATCACCACCATCCAAAAATGTTGGAGAGGCTCAGAGGAGAGGCAAGTTCGGCAAACATTGATGTTGAATGTTCATGGCATATGGACATAGTGAAGGATGATCTTCACAAGCATCAGTGTCATACAGGTTCGTTATGTCAGATATTAACGGCATGGTGGAAAGTTACAATCTTCCAATATGACATTGCCAATGAAAGAGGGTGTATTTCCATACTGACTTTAAAGAAAAGCATGCCATCTTTACAAAAGAGCGTGAATCCTTCCTACCACTATAATTGTGGAAAAATGGCCTTGCTGATGAGGGCTGGGACGGATAGAGGTTGGTACGATGGTGGTTTGGGGTCGGTGGGTAATGAGCCGCAACGATTTTGTTCAACGTGTAAATTGCAAACAAACTTTCTACTTGTAATCACCGGGCTCTACGGATGTTATAAGATACAGAAATGTGAAGTGTAATGCACTTACATTATCTAAAAAAGCCGGAGCGGTTTACAGTGTCATATCTGAATAAGGTTTAAATGTCTGCAAGCTTGCAATTCTCAACCAGTCAAGACATGGAAATTGTGTTCATCATCAAATCTGACGGTTGTTACATACTTGGGAGAAACAAAGATCGGATTTTGCATTCTCCGTCAAACAAAATAATTGTTATCCCGTCTGGATTCCAAGGAGAACTAGGATGGTAAGTAGATGAGTATACTTAAAGAGAAGGTTGAGTTCTGGGAAGAGGTGAACGAAATTTGTGAGCATTATCATTGTCATTAGCGAGTGTGGAAGAACATCAGAGAAAAATAAATGTTCCCTGAAAAGCATGGCTCTTCAAATGCCTTAATATTCTAAATATGGCATGTAACACCATAAAAATCAGGACAGATTTTTATGCCACATGTTCGTGTAGTCCCATATACATATTTATGTGTACAGTGCTTGTAACTTTACCAAGACTGGGCCAAATTTTCTTATCATTTTGATGATTCCAGAACCTTGCAGTACACACCAATACTTTTATGCTAGATGATCAACCTTTATTGATCGATTTCACACCGTTTCTTTCACAACGCAATCACATGACCAGAACTCAACTTTATCTTTAACATACTTGGGAGATACGGATTTAACACTCTCTGTCAAACAGAATAATTGTTATCCTGTCTGGATTCAAAGGAGAACTAAGATGGTAGGTAGATCTTGACCACAAGAGTATATGTAAGTCACAAAGACCCTTGGGTATATATAGAAAACCATAGATCTAATGTTAGATCTACTAGATGTAAAGTATTGTTGATGTGGCCTCTAGAGCAAAAAAGCACCTCCTGTACTCTGGCTGGTGGAAAAACTGTCATCATCAAAGTGATCTAGGAGGCTATAAATATCTTCCCGAGGCGAAGGTAAGAGTAGATAGTATCCCAAGATCACCTAGGCGATGGTTGTTTGTCACATCATCACAGTAGTTTCATGTGATTACCACCACTGAGGGGCAGGCTCTTCAGGTGTTTACTCGCTCAACGTCCATCAGCACATGTTATATGTTGTAATGTGTGTGTTAGTATAGGCTGTGTTGTGTTATCCGCTGAGAGCTAAAAGGGAGTTAACCATATCCTTGATACCAAGTTAAAGCTAATCTTGAGCCCTGGTATGGACATTGTATGTCGAGAGAACACGGCTATAATTCATTCTAGGCTGTTTAAATATTCCCTTAAACATCGAGTTACTGCCCTTCTTGCCCTCAACAGAAAATCTTCAATCACTGTATGTGGGGTGTTAGAATGTGGTTTGTGTGTAACTGGATTGAAAGAACTCCACCGTGGAAAGAAAATGCAGATATTAGTGTTTGGGTGTGTCTCCTGATGTAGTAGGATAAGTATTTCATAGATATAGTTATTATTTATTATTTTGGGGTCCATCTGGGCACCAAGTTGTGTGTTTGTGTACCCTGTAACATCTCTAGGGAGAGATAGGTGTATATTTGGAAATGTACACTGGTATTGAATGGGTGGAGGTGTGTATTTGTGTGTGTGATGGATTTCACAAGAGTATATCAATCAAATGCAATTGGTGATATTCAGGACGAACATTACACCTCAGGCTCCAAAAGACAACGGTTGAGTTTGAGCCTGGATTGATTAGAAGTTAGAAGTGATCAATGGGCCTGAAAATCACCTAGAATGAGCTATTTTGTACACAACTATGGCCTGAAAACAAATTGCCAGGGCCTGAATTCAGGCTTTTGCCTGAAAACTGGCATCCCTGATAACTATTTATGATACTGTTGACTCGTTTCATTGGCCAGTCTTCGGGGTCATGTCCTAGAGAATCCTGGAACCTACCATGTGAGTGCTCCGTACCTTACAGGTTTTCCACGTACTGACTGTGATGCCATAATGAATGAGGGTGTGCTATGCCGCCTGGGCACATATGTGGCAATACTTCTGCCCAAGAACACCCTGGCAAAGTCGCAACATCAATCAATAGAGAGGATCCAATCATACCTCGATATTAGAAGTGACTACCACTCCATCATCAGTCAACTGAAGATGATAGAACTAAAACTAGATGGAATTCGACTGCGCGCAGTCGAAAATGATGCCTCCGTCAAAGAGCAATTTTACCAACCAAAACAGAAGAAATTTTTCAAATTCAAGTTCATTTGTAATCCATTAACAGGTTCTCAAAATATTGTGATTACAAGCAATTTCTCATATACATATATGACCCTTTGAACTTTGACCTCATGACCCTAAAATATACTCAGTACATTGGCTCTGCAAGATGTCCTGAGCTTAATAGTAATCTATCTGTCAGTTCTAATGAGAATGCGTTCACAAGCTATTTTTGCATACATAATGAGCCCATGACCTTTGACCTCATGACCCAAGAATCTACTCAGTTCATTGGCTCTGCAAGATACATACATGATCTAAGTTTGGCAGGAATCCATCAATCTGTTCTTGAGATAACGCGATCACGAGCTGTTTTTGCATATATAATGAGCCCTGTGACCTTTGACCTCGTGACCCCAAACTCTAATCAGGTCATTGGCTCTGCAAGATAAATACATGACCAAAGTTTAGCAGGAATCCATCAATCGGTTCTTCAGATAACGCGATCACGAGCTGTTTTTGCATACATAATGAGCCCTGTGACCTTTGACCTTTGACCTCGTGACCCCAAAATCTAATCAGTTCATCGGCTCTGCAAGATACATACATGACTAAAGTTTGGCAGGAATCCATCAATCGGTTCTTCAGATAACGCGATCACGAGCTGTTTTTGCATACATAATGAGCCCTGTGACCTTTGACCTTTGACCTCGTGACCCCAAAATCTAATCAGTTCATCGGCTCTGCAAGATACATACATGACTAAAGTTTGGCAGGAATCCATCAATCGGTTCTTCAGATAACGCGATCACGAGCAGTTTTTGCATACATAATGAGCCCTGTGACCTTTGACCTCGTGACCCCAAAATCTAATCAGTTCATCGGCTCTGCAAGATACATACATGACCAAAGTTTGGCAGGAATCCATCAATCGGTTCTTCAGATAACGCGATCACGAGAACGGGACGTACGGACGGACGGACAACCCGAAAACATAATGCCTCCGGCTACTTCGTAACGGAGGCATAAAAACAGAAGTCTGTGCTAGACATCCTAAGCGCAGCGGCAGACATCGCACATTTGGAATCTGTCTGCAAGGCGTCTGTTAGTCTTGGACAGGTTAAACGTATAGACCAGTTTTGGAAACGCCCCCCCTCTCAAAAAATGAAATGGAAGCTCTTATTACCAATCATGTGAAAGAATATGTTTTGACTAATACGTGATGATACAAATGTTGGCGGGAAACGGCCTACTAATTGATATATTTGGTAAATTATTATTTCTATCCGGACTGGATAGATATTGCGTAGTCCCATATACATCTTTGTGTGTACACTGCTTGTAACTTTACTAAGACTGGGCCAAATTTCTTATCATTTTGATGATTCCAGAACCTTGCAGTACACACCAATACTTATATACTAGATGATCAACTTTTTCTGATCGATTCCACAACATTTCTTTCACAATGCAATCGCATGACCAGAACTGGTCTATACCTCTGACAAAAATGAAAAGAAGAATCTTTCTCCAACCCCAAAATTCTATAACACTTACATTACACTTGTTCCTAAATCTGGTGAGGCCGCTTTTACAAATCGGCAAAAAATTAAAACTGCAGGTATGACATTGTAGTCAGAAAAGAACATGCACGTCTCAAGTCTCTCTTCGGAACAATGGAAATTGTTCTTCATTAGTAATTTACCTAAAGACTTGTAACTGAAAATCAGCCTCATTACAATTAAAACAAAAGAACACAAAACAAAAACTCTGTATCGTTTAGATAATCTTACAGGGCGAGGGTGCCGGCAAGTGCCCTCAGGTGGACGTGCCTGTAGGTAGACGTGTTCTCAGGTGGACATTCCCCTGGCCATCTGCAGCTGGGCCTGTAACGCGGCCATCTGCTTCTCGATGGAAGTCAACTGCTCCGGACTGAGCATGGCGGCCGGCGGGGCACTGCGGGGATGGTTTGGAGTACTGGGCTGCTGCTGCTGATGTCCCTGTCCCTCACCGAGGGACGGATGGGAAGATAGAGAGCATGGTCCGCTGACTGCTGGAGACGGTTCAGCTATACCGGAAGATTCCTTCACCAAGTTGATGATTTCCTGTTAGCAGAACAGTTTGGTACTTTCAAGATAATGTACAGTTCTGGGGAGTGTTTCACACAGACTAAGATCGAATTTAACTTGGACTTAACTATGGCAGGCCATTCATGCCACTGTTTGCTCTAACCATTTACTGACATTGGTCTCTCACCAATTTGATGATTTCCTGTAAGCAGAAAAATTTAGTACTTTTAACGTTATGTACAGTACTGGGGGGTGTTTCACAAAGATCCTAAGTTGAATTTATCTCTAAGTTGGACTTGATTCAAATCATTCATATTTTCTATCATCAAGGAGATTTCATCTTCTTGATGTGGAATTTATGAAAAGTCTAAAATACTTGAATTTTTGCTTTTGAATACATTTTATTTTAAGGCTACAAATGGCTTTCTATAATTTTAAAGTCCAATTTAGATTTAACTTTGACTTGGGTTCTTTGTGAAACACCTCCCTGGTGATGCAGTTGAAACCGTTGATATAAGTTAATAGGAAAGATTGATAATGGAGATAGTACAAGGGAACAATACTGTATTGCAAGGTTTTGCAATCATAAATTGTTAACAAGTTGACTCAATCTTGTTGAAAATCATATATATGAAATACACAGCACATCAATATGGGTACATGGGAACACATGTAGCATCAAGATCTGTTCCATAGTTTTTCTTTAATTTAAATTTTTGATATCTGTGACATGAGGGGCATGTCAAGAACGTCATCAAGCTGCACATTTATAAACCTGGGAAGAAAGAGGCAATGTAGAGCACATGCCTTTCACGGTGACCCTAACTAAGTTTCCTACCTAACAGATGTTTAGACCTGTGGAGGCATAGATCTCTAAGCTTCACTTTTATACACCCGAATGGAAAGGGGCTATGTCCAGAAAATGCCTTACATGAAGACACAAATTCACAAATTCAAAGTACCTTCACGATGACCCTAAATAAGTTTCCTACCCAACAGATGTTTAGACCTGTGGAGGCATAGATCTCTAAGCTTCACTTTTATACACCCGAATGGAAAGGGGCTATGTCCAGAAAATGCCTTACATGAAGACACAAATTCACAAATTCAAAGTACCTTCACGATGACCCTAAATAAGTTTCCTACCCAACAGATGTTTAGACCTGTGGAGGCATAGATCTCTAAGCTTCACTTTTATACACCCGAATGGAAAGGGGCTATGTCCAGAAAATGCCTTACATGAAGACACAAATTCACAAATTCAAAGTACCTTCATGATGACCCTAACTAAGTTTCCTACCTAACAGATGTTTAGACCTGTGGAGGCATAGATCTCTAAGCTTCACTTTTATACACCCGAATGGAAAGGGGCTATGTCCAGAAAATGCCTTACATGAAGACACAAATTCACAAATTCAAAGTACCTTCATGATGACCCTAACTAAATTTCTTATCTGACAGATGTTTAGACCTGTGGAGGCATCTCTAAGTGAGCTGCACTTTTATACACCTGGGTAACTAGGGGCTATGTCCAGAAAATGCCTTACATGAAGACACAAATTCACAAATTCAAAGTACCTTCATGATGACCCTACATAAGTTTCCTACCTAACAGATGTTTAGACCTGTGGAGGCATAGATCTCTAAGCTTCACTTTTATACACCCGAATGGAAAGGGGCTATGTCCAGAAAATGCCTTACATGAAGACACAAATTCACAAATTCAAAGTACCTTCACGATGACCCTAAATAAGTTTCCTACCCAACAGATGTTTAGACCTGTGGAGGCATAGATCTCTAAGCTTCACTTTTATACACCCGAATGGAAAGGGGCTATGTCCAGAAAATGCCTTACATGAAGACACAAATTCACAAATTCAAAGTACCTTCATGATGACCCTAACTAAGTTTCCTACCTAACAGATGTTTAGACCTGTGGAGGCATCTCTAAGTGAGCTGCACTTTTATACACCTGGGTAAATATGGGCTATGTCCAGAAAATGCCTTACACGAAGACACAAATTCTGACTGCTTACCTGGGAGATATTGAGACCTGTTGAGGGGTCTTCAAGCCACACATAGGTGACATTCTCTCTGTATACACCTGCGTACAGAGGGGCTATGTAAACAAAATGCCTTACATAATGCTTACCTGGGAAATGTTGAGACCTGTTGAGGGGTCTTCAAGCCACACGTAGGTGACATTCTCTCTGTGTTCAATGGCTTTGATAATTATTTTTTTGGAGCCAACCCCAGCCATCTCCTTGAGGCTATCTGTCACCTCACTGCTCCAGGGTCCACTGTGATTAGGAAGTCCTACATTGAAATACAAGGTAATAACAGCTCAGTTGTATCTCGACATGGAAGCTTCAAGATTTCATTTGTTTATAGCCAGAAGGGCCTTAACTCATACACGTTAATATACAGCTAACACATCCTTATGTCTCACAGAACAGTCACATTTATACACTATACACAGTACCACAGCCCGAAGTACTTATCAATTTGTTAATCCCCTTCACAATTCAGTTGGTCTTACACATGACGAAGGAAACATGAAAGAAAACATGAAATTCTCAAGCTCTTCTAAGAAAAAAAAGAGAAAATTATCAGTATCATATTGTTGATAGCTGGAGGAAACCAGAGATTAGGGGCTGTGAAGGATGGGCTGCCAAAAGAAGGACAGGAAGATTAAGGTCAAGGTCAATAATGGGAGTGTGGGGGTGTTTGAGTCTGGCAGATAAGTCATCAAACTATCAAGCTCATGTTATAGGGTTCGAATCCTCAACATTGAATTAATGTCATTTTGAAAGGCATTAATCCATATTTGCCACTCTTCACTCGTTTGAAGTAAATGGGTACTCCATACGAAAGAATTCCTTGTATGCCTGTGCATATTTCCATGGCAGCTTGGCCATGACTAGGTAATTATATCCTTGCAATCATCCATTGGAGAACAGTATCAACGCTGTAGGGGCTACCCTAGTTGTACATCACTTGAACCTGTGACATTTGCTCAGTAGTACTTTCCTGTACTTTCTGAATGTCTAATTTCAACCCTGGACCCTACACATTTCCTAACCCTTACCCTAACCTAATACCCAGATTGCAACTCTAATCATGACCATACACTTTTGACAAAATAAAGCCTGGAGCAATTATCACTGGGGCAAACTTTGGAGCAATACAGAACAAGATGTAATTTTATCATAATATTTACAGTCAAACCTGTCTATACCGACCGCCCAAGGGAAACACTAAAAGAGGTCTTTATAGACAGGTGGTCACTAAAGCAGGTTTGACTGTTTTATGTACAGATTTATCAATCTCTTACCTGCAATACAGCACTTGATGCCTAGAACAGGCACAGCAGCCATGTTATCACTGAAAGGCCTCATAAGAGACAAGGGAACCTTTTCTCCATTGCCGTAGTCAATGTACTGGACGTTGAACTCGTTGTTGGGTAACTCCTGCAGGACGGCTGCACGATACCAGTCCTTATCGCCTGGACGGGGAACCAAACAAGACTATCCTATATGAAATACTGGAAACCTGGGGCCTGTTTCACGAAACTTGTCATCAGTGACAAGTGACAGTCTTTGTTATAAGCTACTGAAATCCTTGCTTCTGATTGGTTATCAGCAGATTTGTCACTGATTTTGGTCATTTGTCATTGAAAAAAGGCTTTGTGAAACGGGTCCCAGGACATTTTTGTGACATCAATCTTCCTGCAAACTGCAAATATGCAATGTCACCACTTAATCAAAGGCAGCAATATATTTTCTACAAAATGAACAATGTAAATTGCTCGTGGATACAAGATCTTGGAAATTAGAAAAATGTTGAAGAGACTACCCATTTTTTTTTAAGGAAAATTAAATTAAATGGCTTTACTCTAATTTCAGTGAATTTTCACTACATGGAAATGAGGAATCATTTTCCAAGTTCGCTCCAATTTTTCCGTGATAGCAGGGAACCCTGAAGAAGTCTGCAATCCTCCAACTATACCCTAATTTCACTGATGTTTCTTAAATTTTCTGACATTTCGCTAAATGTAAAAAGGGGGACTCATTTTCTTGGTGTTCATTGTTTTCCAAGTAGCAGTCTGCAAGTTCTACTACTACACATTCCTGACAAAATACAACAAATCCTTTGATGATCATACTTACATGAAAACTGAGCCCAGCACACGTCCCCAACGCTTGGTCTGAAGTTCTGTACTGCCGGCAGGCTACCGACCTCTTTTCCTCCCTCGGCAACCAATCCCAGGATCTGAGAACCTGCCAAAATCAATTGGAATATCATATTCTTGAACATTGACAAGCAGTTTCAGATGACTCTTTCTGTATTTCACAAATGTCCAGGAAGACTTGTGCAATGTAAACAATTTTACACAATTCTGGTAGGCTCCATGTACTCTTTTGGACTTATGATGAAAATTCATTGGACTATTCAGAATGTATACATTACACTTCAAGATAAAACTATATTAAAGTCAAACCTGTCTACAGCGACCACCCAGGGGAAACACAAAAAGTGGTTGTTGTAGACAGGTGGTCTTTGTAGACAGGTTTTCACAAAAGCAGGTTTGACTGTATTAAAATGAACACTAATCTTACTCAAGCCTACATTCAAACACAAACGATAGAAGAATTTGAGCATATTCCTTACTCTCATTTTCAGAGGGGGAGAAGCCGTAGAACTCTCCGGGTGACACTGCCTCTGTAATCACAAACTCTGTATCCGTGTTCAAGTGGATCGTCCTGAAGGTCATATCCGACACTTTGTGACCCTTGACCTTTGGCTGGACGAGGCCGCTTGCTTCAGCAATGTCCTCCTTGGTGTCGGGATCCTGCACGTCCATCGACACAATGCCATCTCCCCCTTTGATGAAGGAGGCTAGGAAGAAGCCGTCCTTGCACTGGCTGAGGCGCTGCATGGCAGCCTGCGAGAGGTCAGGAGAGATGTCCCCTGAAGGCAGACCTACAAACAGGACAAGACAGAGAGGAACATACAGAGAGGGCATTAGAACAGAAAATCAGTAATCACATGGCTCAAAATCAGTAATTTTGGGAATAAATCTGTTTTTTCCTATGCGGCGCTATGAATCTAAAAAAAAAACGGCTCGCCAACACCGCACGGAGGCACGTGCACATGATTATCTGAAATCTTTGGAGACTGAACTCGCACAAAGTTGCTAAATATTGATTTTCAGGTCATCACAACACATCAGTTTTTCATGAAAAATTGGCTATTAAGAGAATACTTGATACTTTTCCGTCTTTCTAAGCGAGTGTTGGATGGCCGGCACACTGCACAGTACAATAAATCATATGTACGCCCCCCCAAAAGGATACAATTTTAGGTACAATGTAGGTCCTGAGAGATATTACTGGAAGACATCTGTCAACTAGATGGAATTCGACTGCACGCAGTCGAAAATGATGCCTCCGTCATAGAGCAATTTTACAAACCAAAACAGAAGAAATTTTTCTAATTCAAGTTCCAATTGTAATCCATTGACAGATTCTCAGAATATCGTGATTACAAGCAATTTCTCATATACATATATGACCCCTTGATCTTTGACCTCATGACCCTAAAATCTACTCAGTTCATTGGCTCTGCAAGATGTCCTGAGTTAAATAGTAATCCATCTGTCAGTTCTAATGAGAATGCGTTCACAAGCTATTTTTGCATACATAATGAGCCCATGACCTTTGACCTTATGAACCAAGAATCTACTCAGTTCATTGGCTCTGCAAGTAACATACATGACCTAATTTTGGCAGGAATCCATCAATCGGTTCTTGAGATAACGCGATCACGAGCTGTTTTTGCATACATAATTTGCGCTGTGGCCTTTGACCTTTGACCTCATGACCTCTAAATCTAATCAGTTCATCGGCTCTGCAAGTAACATACATGACCCAAGTTTGGCGGAAATCCATCAATCGGTTCTTGAGATAACGCGATCACAAGCTGTTTTTGCATACATAATGTGCGCTGTGGCCTTTGACCTTTGACCTCGTGACCCCAAAATCTAATCAGTTCATTGGCTCTGCAAGTAACATACATGACGTAAGTTTGGCAGCAATCCATCAATCGGTTCTTGAAATAACGCGATCACAAGCTGTTTTTGCATACATAATGTGCGCTGTGGCCTTTGACCTTTGACCTCGTGACCCCAAAATCTAATCAGTTCATTGGCTCTGCAAGTAACATACATGACATAAGTTTGGCAGCAATCCATCAATCGGTTCTTGAAATAACGCGATCACAAGCTGTTTTTGCATACATAATGAGCCCTGTGACCTTTGACCTTTAACCTCGTGACCCCAAAATCTAATCAGTTCATTGGCTCTGCAAGATACATACATGACCAAAGTTTGGCAGGAATCGATCAATCGGTTCTTCAGATAACGCGATCACAAGAACGGGACGTACGTACAGACGTACGTACAGACGTACGGACAACCCGAAAACATAATGCCTCCGGCTACTTCGTAACGGAGGCATAAAAACATCATCCACAGGAAGAAGCCCTACTTGCAAAGGCTGAGATGATGCATAGTGGCAAGTGGTGTGTCATGAATGTCCAGACAATGAGGGGCCAGAAGGATTTGAAAAGCAATCTGGATCTTAAAGCGGGACTGCACTACTTGTAGCTACTTGCGCCCTCTATATAACAAACAATGCCTAAGCGGTACCTGTTGGTCCCCCATGATCCCTTTCTTCTTATGTTAATTGAGAGCTGATTTAATGAGATAACAACCTGTCAGTGACCATGCAGGGAAGTATAATCCCTCCTGGCCAAACTAGTGCAGACAGGCTTTAACTTCATGTCCACCATTAACATCACAACCATCACATGTAGAAACCTTTCAGGTGTCAAAGAACCTAGATCCCTCCTCGTCACCATCATTACATAACAACATACCTGCGAACGAAGCTAGGAACGACTGCTGCGGGATGACGTGGAATTGGGTCGGGAGGGAGCACATCCTAGACGCCTCGAGGACCTCCGTGTTGCCAAAGTCGATGTATTCAACAAAGTATCCTCCGTCCATCTTGGCTGATTCTATGCTCACCCTGTACCACTGGTTGTCCTCTGAAGAATGGAATGTAAAGATTTAACTCATTGTCAAGCAATTTGAGAGTAAAAAAGGGTCTCAAGAAAAATCAACAGAAGATGTCACTCATGCAGAGCTGCCAACCTTGTGCAACCAAAAAAGGAACCATGATGGCAAAAAAAAAAGGAATTAATTAAAACAAACCTTACAACCACGCGCGACAAACTACATGTACCAATGCAGAAATGTCCATTCCTCATGGTTTTATTTCCATATCAGGACCTTCAGTTTATTTACAAGGAGGTAGTTTTTTTTTTTTTTTTTTGGTGTGATCAGCGTTCCATTCTTTTTAAGAATATTTACGTCTTTCACTTTTTTTTACTAATGAAGTAGTGGTCAAAATTTTAGGGCATTTGGTTGAAGAAGAAAAAAAATATCAAAAAATAAAAAGTATTTTATGAAGAAAAAACGTACTACCGTAATTGAAAGAAAAAAACAGAATAATTCCAGGAAAAACGTAATGGTTGGCTGCTCTGCTCATGGATCTCGCTTCTTGTCAAATATCGAGTTCAATTAAACAGAGCAAGACATTCATACACTCTTTTCCCAAGAGAGATGGTGGTCACAGTGATTAAATTTAGGCACAGATAATACACAATTATCACCATTATCGTTATTAATAGCATTATTATCGTCATCAATATTACATCCAGATGTGAGAAAATAGGGACCGATTAATGTATCATTTTCCATCAAGATTTGAAGTTGATAAGAACATCACATATTGCTAATCGTCAAAATATCAAGATTACGCAATCCTGAAGAAAAATTTACCCACACAACCAATTGGTCAAAACTAATATTCCTATTCCCAACTTGTGTTGTAAATCTGACAACAGAATCCTAGCATTCAAGTTGAATAACTCCTCGTACAACAGCTACAAGTGTGAACACGACTACCCTTGCACAATACTACTCACGTGTAAACCTGCCAGCACAAACTTCGCCTAGGACGGGGGTGAAACCAGGCTGCTGAGGTTGGCTCTCCATGCAAGCATTCAATGCTCCTGACAGCTCTTCCAATGCTTTCAAACCTAAAATAGAAAAATAAGAATAACTCATTAGCTGGTTTATTAGAAACGGGCGTTACTTCTAAAGGTGTAATAGTGTTTTGGGAGTGCTCAAGTTCAAGTTTCAAATTTATTCATGTTTCCAACAAAACATTACAAATCAATTATGAGCATTTAAAACAAATGTAAGAAATACATGTTGGAAACAGGGGGGTCTACTAAAAAGCAATGCTTGTACAAGTGTGAACACCTCAAAAGATACTTAGGAATAATGAGTAATTAAATTAACTAATC
This sequence comes from Strongylocentrotus droebachiensis, assembly GCA_035222895.1. Lineage (NCBI taxonomy): Eukaryota > Metazoa > Echinodermata > Echinoidea > Camarodonta > Strongylocentrotidae > Strongylocentrotus > Strongylocentrotus droebachiensis. Next base: position 44,826 of record JAVYIG010005635.1, on the reverse strand, counting down.
TGTAACTACAAAAAGAACTACAAAATAGGGGAAAGAAAAAGGGGGATGCCAACAGAGACGAGAAAGGGACAAGACAATACTTTACACAACAAAGATAGAAGAACACGGTCATAATACAAAGAGTAGACAATGACAAAAAGAAGATTTTCTGCCTTCAGCGGTCTTCCGTCTTCCGTATTTTACGTCTTTCCATGATATCTTTACGATTTTCTAGCAAATTATTCATGTTTTTCAAGAGAAAATCTTTCCATCCATATATAATTTATCCATAATTATCAGCTGTCGTGAATTATCTTTGGTTGACTATATTAAGCAACAAAAAAGAAAAAGAAAATTGATGGCCAATGTTGCATCTCATAGCCAATCCAAAATTATAATCAACCAACATGATAAAGACATTTTCTTACTTTCAGCAGTGATGATCTGGCACTGCATCTCCCTTGGGTTGACATAGTTGTTGATGGCAATCTTGACTGGTTCTCCTCCAAAAGAAATCTGCATGCGCTTCATCAAGGCCTTCATCAGAACTACAAAGATCAAGATGGGAAGATAATAACAGGCACAGGATAATCCAGTGAAAAATACACAGGAGCAGCGAACAATTCAGCGCTGGAGGGTTTTAAAAAGAGTTCTTGTAACCACAATAAAAAGCTTGGGAAATATACACAATCATTTATTTAAAAATATTTATACAGGATGACAATGTCAACCAAATCAATACAAAGCTTCTGCAATACCTGAAAACTTGTGTGTGCTTTAAAAAATGACTTAACTTTGCCAGCTTAAGCTTTGCAAAAGGTTCATGCTGTGGAATAAATGAACCATAGTTGAAAGACCACCAATTTTTTGCAATTCATGTCAGCTAGTCGTGGTTTCTCTCTCTCTCTCTCTCACCCGGTAGGATGCGACAGTTAATGTGGTTGGATGAGCAAGTGTGAGCTTGTAAAATGGCGACTGGCCAGAATGCTCCACAGGGAGTGGAAAATGTGCATACATTGTGTGCGAGTAAGCCTGAATCCGATGACCGGGGTAATAATATATCTGTAAAGCGCTTAGACACATCGTTGTATCAATGAATTGGGAACTATATAAAAGCGGAATATTATCATTAATATTTTTACGATTCTCTTTCTCTCTCTCTCCCTCTTCATTTCCAAATATACTAAATGCACATTTTTTGTTGGATTCTGTGAAGATACTAGATGGAAGCTTTCATCTCCAACTAGAACTGGAACTGGAAGAATGTTTACCTTTCCTGGGAGATGTAGATGGTCGGCCACCCCTGGGCCAAGCAAGTTCTTGTTTGATCAAAGCATCACCAACAGATACTGTGCCTGCAGAAGCATAGTGGGAAGAAAAAACGGTTGGTTACTCCTAAGAAACAACAGCGACGTGTTTTAGCTTATAAGTTAATGAGCTTCAATAAACAAAGTAGCCACAAACTACATAATTTACTTTTTCAGCCATTATCAATCAACTGCAGGATGAAGGCCTCAGCATGCTGTCTCCGAATGACTCTGTTCAGTGCCTGTTGGTACCAATTAACCTTTCCCCAGTACTGTTGCATACAGAGGGTACTATAACTACTTCATCCTTCTATTTGTACGTATCATTATTTTTTTATTGGGGATGCAGTCCTGTATGTGTTTCTCGAACCTTCAGCAGCGTCCCGAGACACATTTGTTTTCAATGAATGTCTGAATAAATACAAATACATGATATAAACATCACTTTTCCTAAGATCTTAAACAAACACTTTCACCAACCTGACTTTTTATCCTCGACTTTCAGAACGACCTTGTAGAAAATATAAATATCACTTTTCCTAAGATCGTAAACAAACACTTTCACCAACCTGACTTTTTATCCTCGACTTTGAGAACCACCTGGTAGACACCTGCCTTCTTGTCTTCAAAGCAAACAGTGGGCATCGGGCATTCCTTGAGTAGTGAATCCATCAGCTTGACACTGTCATAGCACCACTTGCCAGTGCTACCCCTCGGCTCCACCCCTGCAATAGCACAGTGAAGTCCCTGTGGATAGGGAAGGTAAATTGTGAAGTCCCAGCTTAAAGGGATCGGGTATCTTTGTCTCGGATTCTCAAACAAAATCCTGGATTTAGCTCATGCTGCAATGGTAATTAGAAACCTTTAAGTCAGTGAGGAACCCCATGACTATTACAAGCCGATCGCCTGTCTGATTGTGAAGATATTTATGATTGGAAATCGAAATCAAATTTTGCGTTTTCCTGAAGGTTTTCATAACACTACAATATATTGGGGTAAACGAGTATGGTGAAACCGGTCACTCAAAGATTTTTTAGATTTTTGAGGCACTTCTTGATCATTTTGAAGAGCAATTTTTTAAGGGATTCAATATTACACCATATCACAGGCAGTAATAACATGAAGGGCTGTGTATCTCAGATTTGAAATTGTTAAACGATGCCTTTAAATTATGGAGCTCTGAATAGTGCTTCTCTCATGCACTTTGAGGCTCCATGAAATGACATACTGACAAGGACTTGTGAATTATTCAGACTTGTTCAGATATGACAAAATAAATCACCACAATAAAAAGAAAAGAAAAAAGGGGGCTACGTTTTTTTAAACATGCAAATAAATGGCAACTGCACGCAACAAAGGCCCTATGTTTATTTCCTTGTCTTTCTGCTATAAGATAATAAAAGTGCATTTAATACTTTGAGAAAGCATGTGATTGTGAATTACCTATAAGAATTATTAGGATATGATTATCAGTAAATTCATCCAAAATACTGGAAAGGTTGACTGTACTAACCCATTGCACTTCATGACATGATGTCTTTCAGAAAGCATTTGAGTGCGCATCATGAATATATTTGAGCTATTCAGAGGAAATAATTTTTAGTAAATTCACTTACAAATACTGGGAAGTCCATGAGTTCTGAAGAGGCAGGTCGAAGGTCATTGAAGGAAACCTTCTCCGTGTTGCCAAAGTCCACCATGAAGACGGTGGCCATATGTTCTTTGCTGACTGTCTGGATTGTCGCCCGATACCAGGAGTCGTCCTCGGCATACTTGGAGATGCACATCATTCCAGGCTGTTTATATATAAAATGGAAAATCAATATAACTGCTCACACATAAAAAAATGCTAGAATTGGAAGCAAGTCTGGTATCAAAAGTCAGCGAAAGTTGTACTGAAAGAGCATGTATCACAACAAAGTGATGCAATTTAAACCTCAAAATGGCAGCAAATGAAGCAGAACTGATGAAAGTGTGTGACTTTGTATTTCCATTTCGTACTCTTTCTAATTCAGAGTTTGGTAATCATATTGAATGAAGATACTGATAATGTTTTTGATGATTTAACTGATAATATCCTGATAAAAATACTGACATATTTGATGTAACAATAAACACTGGCTACCAGAAGAATTTAGAGCATGTCATGAAAAGACAAGTGGAGTTGATTTTAGTGTAATTCATTTCAATATAAGAAGTATGTATACAAATATTAACTTACCCCCCCCCCCCCAAGGCTTTTGATGGTTAAGGGTCAGGTTAAGGGTCAGGTACAGTGTTTTGTACAGGGCTGAAGTAAAGAATTTGGCAAAGCAAGTTTTGTTGGAGCAAGCATAGGACAGATGAACCTCTACATGGGTGTTGAGCTGCTGAAGATCTCTGTATGGTACAGACACATACATGCCAACATTTGAAAATCAGAAATCTGTACAAATTATGCTATTTAAAAGAAAAAGAGGAACAATCCTAACTCTCCTATTCAATACTACAGACAAATTTGTACAGGAAGAGGAACACCTGCATTAAAATGATAATTATCTTCTTCCAAAAAGAGGAATGTTCCTCTTTAATCTGAACAGTTGGCATGTATGCAGACAGGAAACAAGACTTACTTTGGGGTCTTGTAGGGGTCCTGTTGCTTCTACTTGCTCCATGAGGACTTTCAGCATTTGGTTGTAGAGTTGTACGTTTGTTTCATCGCCGACTTGAACCCAGAAAGAGCCAGGGCTGTTCTTGTGAGTCAGTACAACCTAGAAACAGGAATAAAGACAGCATTATGAAATACAAGTATGGAAAACAAAAAGAGAGAACAAAACAAATCTTGAAATGTAAAAATGAGAAAATACTCTTACCTGTCTGCAATTGCATTAACTAGAGACATTGAAACTGTCCCAAGTTAATACTTTTGGGATGTCTCATAGAACTAAAACTTATCCTTACGGGGGGAGGGGGGTTGTTTTGCATTTATACCCCTCGTCTTCCCTCCACTGTAGAAAATCCCTGACTGCTGCACGACTGCCGTAGATCAGGCCTTCGTAACAGCTCATTGTTTTAGTGGTAATGCAATTTAAATGACCAAGTTTGCAATCGCCGCCACCGGAAAAGCGATGCCTACGTCTTGCTTTTTGCTATGCAGGCAAGACAAAAACGTACTTCTGTAATTTTGAGGGAAAAAAACAGAATAATTCTGGGAAAAACGTAATGGTTAGCAGGTCTAACATAGGTTTGTAAATTGCAAAATGACAATGGCCAATCAAAGTCATTATTGCATGCACATATTGTCCAAAAGTCTGACCATTGACCAATCAGAATAAACACTTCAAATTTGTTTGCAAATCTTTGTGTAATGGGGCCCTGGGTGGAGAGTGGCAAATGTAGATTAATATCTTGTCAAAAGACACAACCATTTAGAACAAAACAGATTGTATCTTCTCTATAAACTTACCCTCATTTCTGTCTTGGAAGGTTCAACGAACTTCAGATTAACAGAGGTCAGCTCAGGGGGTGAGGCACCTGCATCGCTCTGGTCACTAAGAAAAAAAATATCATTCTTTGAGTCATTTTCCTGTTTTAGGTCGCAAACACTGAATACAATACAAAACTGAATATAAGAAAAGAGGGATATTCTGTTAAAACATGAACATGGATGGTCTTCTGTGCAAGAGTGTGGAATACTTTTGGATGACAATGTACACAGGTAACTATAACCAGATTAGGGCTTTTTAATATTCAAATAGACTTATAACTTACTGCATCTTAATTTGATCTATTGTAAAAAGCCATGGCAAAATAGAACAAAATAAGCATCTAGTGTACTCTACATGTATAACACACACATAAAGGAGTTCACATAAGATCTTTATCGCAGACAGCTACTTTTTTGTCACTCACAACTTGTCATTCATTTACATGTATATGCATCTTACTGTGTCATTCAACAAAAACAAACAAAAAAGAGTCAATTTATCATGTGTGCAAATGAGGCTATGGAGGAGCTTACCTGGATTGGTTTGGCTTGCACTTATTCTTGTGTTTCCTCCAGTCACCCTTCTGGCACGTCACAGAGCAGTAGGTAACACCACACTTGGAGCAATGCTTTGAACCTGTGGAGGAGGATTCCAAACCATGCACAGCTACAGGAAATTACTTCCATTTTGCTCTGACACTGGTACTACCTACAACACATGCTCTAGAGTGAAAACTGAATATACCTTCATCCCTGGATACACCGTTAAATAAACCCTAAACCTGTACGTGAGATAGAGCCCGGAACAAGAGTCACTGGAGTATGTGATGGATCACCAGTGGACTTAATTCACCAACCGTATTTGCCGGCGATTACGCCGCAGCGCCGCATAGGCTGCACCCCCCCCGACTTTGACATTTCGTAGAGAAAAAAAACCCTGACATTTTTCTGTTGTTGTGCCTAGGCCGCCCCCAGACTTTTTGATATTTTCTCTTCCGAAAATACTGCGGCCTTTACGCCGACAAATACGATATATTACGATGGAAAAGCAGGGTAAAAGTTTTAAGAGAAGAACTCCACAAAACAAAATCCTGTAGTGGAACAGTAGAAAACTAGGCATACACAATTCTTAAATCTGTGTGTCTGTGTATCAATAAGGCATCCTCACTAACCAGATTGCCTGCTGTGGTAATACCAAGTGAAATTAAACATACCTGGTTTCTCACATGCTTCACACGGTTTCAGATCACATTCTGCCTTCTTCTGCTCAGTTGTCTCCATCCTTCCTCCAGGTGACACAGCTATGGAGGAGGCGCCCTTGTTATTCTGGCTATCCTGCTCCTTGGACATCGGCACCGGCACCGGCTTGTTGACCTCTGGGCTCTTGTTCATAGTCGGGCTGGGCTTGCTGAATGCGCTTCCACTGGGACTCTGCTGGAAGCTCTGTGCCTGACCTCTTTCCGTTGGCGACCGACCTCTTTCCATTGGCGACCGACCTCTTGCTGCGGGGAGACTTTCGACCCCCTTCTGGTTCTGCTCGTGGTCGGACCTAGGAATTCTGCTCGGACCGTTGTAAGGCACATCTCTGCCATTGACGAAGACGGGGGACGTTACGTTGCCCGGGGTCTTGGTAGCCGCTTGGCTCGCGCCTTGGTTCGGCGCTTGGCTATGGTTCTGCTGCATGTGGGCCATGAGTTCCATGAGCAGCCGCTGGCATTCTTCGCAGCCTGCAGTCACCATGCTGCTCATAGGTGAGGACTGTTTGGTGGGAGACTTGCCGCTCATAGGAGACGACTGTCGGGAGGGAGACCTGTTGACCATAGGAGATGACTGTTTGGCTGGGGACATACTGCTCTCGCGATTCACGCTATGGCCATTGCCGTTCATGGAAGTACCATTGTTCATGCTGGACGGTGGTGATTGGGCTGGAGCTCCTCTCATTCCGTGTGCATCACCTCCAGGGCGAGGCCTGCCTTGAGGCCTACCACCGTCTCTGTTGAAGTGCCTATAACAAAATAGTTCAAAACATTAATCATTACCACCAACTAATTCAGTGTCACAAGACTACTGTAAACACTGTAAGTTATTTTCACGCTGAGCGATCCCAAAACATATTTGCAAGTTCTTAAATTCGCATTGCATCAAATTTAGCCCGTTCAGATGTCATGTTTATATTTTCACAGGTTCTAAAATTCGTGGACACCGACTTTTTTCTGTGTTTATGGTATTCCATGGTTAACAGAATACAACCACATTCAATATTGATTAAGTTTTTTTAATATAACATCTTCAGTATCAACTCACATTTACCCTAACCGTGTTTAAAACTTCCTTTAGTAATATGTACAGGACAGAAAGCATGACACTTCAATCTGGAGAAAGTTAAAGGTTTACATCTAACTTAATCTACCTTGATGGATAGAAGTTTTGGAGAAAGTTGGCCCGTGAACTAACCACGAACATCCTAACCGGACTGTGGATCACAAGGTCCGCGGGCTCAAGTCCCACCGCGGCACTAATGTCCTTTGGCAAGACCTTGATCTACATTTGACACTCTCCACCCAGGTGTTAAATGGGTACCCGGTAGGATGCGAAAGCTAATGTGCTTAGATTAGCAAGTGTGCGCTTGTAAAAATGACGCCTGGCTGGAATGCTCCCCAGAGAGTGGAGAATGTGCATACATTGTGAACGGGTAAGCCTGAATCCCAATGACCGAGGTAATAATATATAAATACATGTAAAGCGCTTCGAGAGGGCCCTCGGTCCTGAAAAGTGCTACATAAGAACTAGTTATTATTATTATTATTATTGTTTAGAGTTCAATGCTAAGAGCTAAACTTACTCATTTCGTTCCTCTCTCGCCATGGTCACACTGAGACAGTGGTCCTTGATTTTGTGGCCGTCCATTTTTTTGATGGCGTTCTCCACATCCTTCACAGAACTTACATTAACAAACCTGCCAAGAAAAAATAAAAAAGAAAGGTGGGGAGAGAAAAATATAAAATTAGAAAAAATATTACCCGTTGGTCAGTTCCACTGTGATGAGAGCTAGGTAAAAAGCTTTGATTTGTCTTTGTTCAAGCCTATCTTCCTGTCCGTCAGTCAAGCGATTTTGAAATAAATATTAGAATGGTCACTCTTTTTCATGACTCTCTCCATTCAGTGAGACCTCATGCATACAAGACAATTAAGGTATGCATTCAATGATAAAGACACCAATACAATCCTCGTAAATACTTAAGATATTTATTTTAAAGAAAAACATTGACCAATATTTACTCTAGGACCAGCTTGCCAGTAACATGTAATTGAGTTTCCTCTTGTCTCTCCATCTGTCCTTAGTATAACACCCAAAAGTATCGAATGGTCTTTAAATTCCTTTTGGTTTGTTTGCTTCCACACCAACAAAAATGAGGTGAAAAATCTGAACAAGTTGCTGTTCTTAAAGGAATAAACTAGTGGTTAAATGATCTTCCTTGTATTCTAAGCACACAGTTCCAGATACAAATGCAGAGTGAAACGAATGCCCAAAATCTTGCTTAGAATCTGGTTATTGGGCAAGACACATGATGCATGTTGGGTATATTGCGCAATACACACACAAGGGGATTCCCCAAAATTCACTTTTCCTTCTCGTTGTCATGCTCTTCCTATTTCCTGGCAACAGATCATGTTTACCTTCAAGAGGGACTATGTAGGTGATAGAAACTTGTTGGAAAGGTGGGAGTTTTCAGATTAAAAAAAACCTACAGGTATGCGTTGGGGAAAACATCCTGTAATATTTCTTCCATCATCATAAAAAATGCAGCAATTTACTGCCTAATATCTAAATGAGGCTTCAGAATAAAAAGTCAAAATGTGGAAAACGGGCTAAAACTTACCCGTAAGTATGTGGCATATCAGTCTGTTTGACGAAACAGTCTGTCACTGTTGTCACTGAAGAAAACAAGTTCTCCAGCCCCTTCTGCAAAGGACAATATGCCAGAAGAATAATTGTTTGTTTCAATCTATACAACAACAAAAAACGTTCAGTTTATACATTCAAATTGTGGTTGTAAGCATAACTCAATATTTATTACATGTATATGAAATAGCTTCACTTGATTGCGAAGCTACTGAAGTAAATCCCCCCCCCCCTTTCAAGTGTCATAAAAAGGGAAGGGGAAAAAGAGAAAGAGAGACAGACAGAAAGATAAGAGTATGAGAGAGAGAAAGAGAGAGAGAGAGAGAGAAAGAGTATGAGACGAAGAAGAAGAAGTAAGAAAGGGAGAGAGAAACAAAACCTGAAAGGGAAATGGTTCCCACACCTTCCCCCATCACTTTCCTCGTTAATTCACATTTCAAACACCCAGTAATATTTTGAAACACATTTCTCACAACAAACAAAAGGTGAAAATATTTCAAAATCCTTCACTGGACTCTGGCTATTCATTGTCCCCTATCTACGCTCCAGTGTTCTCGAGGCAGCAGACTGCAAGAAACTTTGTAAATAATCACTTGGCTTGAGGAAGTCCAGAAGAGTAGACAAAAAGCTTGCCTCCTAAATTATAAAAGTGGTAGAAGCTTAAACTTTGTGTTTATGATTACCTTAGCCAATGAAAGTTTTATGTATTGCCCAGTAATACCAGAGCTGCCAACCCTGTGCGACCAAAAAAAGGAACCATGATGGCAAATAAAAGGCATTTCAAGCAAAAAAAAGGAATTCATCAAAACGAAACTTACAACCAGGCGCGACACACTTCTAATGCATAAATGTCCATTCCTCATGCTGTTTTTTTCCATTTCAGGATATATTTACAGGTAGGTATTTTTTTTTTGTTATTTGGTATCATCAGCGTTTCATTCTTTTTGAGATTATTTTTGTCTTCAAGTATGTTTTTAAGTAGGTTTTAACCTTAGTTTCTATTGAATTTGTGATCAAATCAACATTTGATGTGTGGTATATAAAAATAAAAAAAGGTATTTTATGAAGAACTAGATGGAATTCGACTGCGCGCGTCGAAAATGATGCCTCCGTTATAGAGCAATTTTACAAACCAAAACAGAAAAAAAAAAATTGAATTCACGTTCAATGGTAATCCATTGACAGGTTCTCAGAATATTGTGATTACAAGCAATTTCTCATATACATATATGACCCTTTGATCTTTGACCTCATGACCATAAAATCTACTCAGTTCATTGGCTATGCAAGATGTTCTGAGTTAAATAGTAATCCATCTGTCAGTTCTAATGAGAATGCGTTCACAAGCTATTTTTGCATACATAATGGGGCCCATGACCTTTGACCTTTGACCTTATGAACCAAGAATCTACTCAGTTCATTGGCTCTGCAAGTAACAAACATGACCTAATTTTGGCATGAATCCATCAATCGGTTCTTGAGATAACGCGATCACAAGCTGTTTTTGCATTCATAATGTGCGCTGTGGCCTTTGACCTTTGACCTACGTGCTCCAAAATCTAATCAGATTGTCTTCCTATGGTGATACACACTATCATTAAGTTTGAAGTTTAAATCTCCAGTGGTTCTTGAGATATTATGATAACAATCTCAATGTATGGAATTTCATAAGTTGACCTCTGTGACCCTTGACCTTTGACCTACGTGCTCCAAAATCTAATCAGATCGTCTTCCTATGGTGATACACACTATCACTAAGTTTGAAGTTTAAATCTCCAGTGATTCTTGAGATATCATGATAACAATCTCAATGTATGGAATTTCATAAGTTGACCTCTGTGACCCTTGACCTTTGACATACGTGCTCCAAAATCTAATCAGATTGTTTTCCTATAGTGATACACATTATCACTAAGTTTGAAGTTTAAATCTCCAGTGGTTCTTGAGATATCATGATAACAATCTCAATGTATGGAATTTCATAAGTTGACCTCTGTGACCCTTGACCTTTGACATACGTGCTCCAAAATCTAATCAGATCGTCTTCCTATGGTGATACATACTATCCTTAAGTTTGAAGTTTAAATCTCAAATGGTTCTTGAGATATCGCGCTAACAAACTCAATACAAGGAATTTCATAAGTTGACCTCTGTGACCTGTGACCTTTGACCTACGTACTCCAAAATCTAATCAGATCGTCTTCCTATGGTGATAAATACTATTCCAGAGTCTTAAGTTTAAATCTTAAATGGTTCTTGAGATATTGTGATAACGGTCAAACGGGACGTACGGACGGACAACCCGAAAACATGATGCCTCCGGCACCACCTTCGGTGGCGGAGGCATAACAAACATACTACTGTAATTTGGAGGAAATAATGAAATAATTCCGGGAAAAACGTAATGGTTGGCAGCTCTGTAATACGGGTGCCTCCTGATTTTTGCCGGTGCCCACTCAAAGGACTGGGCCCAACTTATGCCACTGTCTGCATGTTTTGTGTGTAACGAAATAGAAAATAGTTTCACTTACATTGGTCATTTCTTTGGGCAGGCCCCTGATGTAAAGACGATGTCTCTTAGGTCCTGATCGACTGCCTCCACTGCACCAAAAAAAAAAAAGAGAGTAATTGTTATACATTTATAAACATAAATTTTAACAATTTCAGATGATGAAAAACTTTGGTATACTCGGGGCATGAAACATGGAGACCAGCCGACCTTTCTACCCACAAGAAAACTCTTGGAAGAGTTTTACATTAAAACAACATTATGTAATGCTGATGAATAGTTTCTATACATTGTTATTGGGCAGTTCCTGTTCCTCCCCAATCCACCTGCAACCAAAAATAAAATCTGATCTGTAGAATCATTTTAACAGACCATAGGGTTAGTGACATGCAGAGGTACACTATTAGAAACTGTGCTTTTTTTCAAAAATAACTCACTTTCCGCCAAGACCTGAAGCAGGCCCTCTATTGTAGGAGTTGAAGGAATGGTTCGAGTGATCCTCCGCCATTGGGTTCCATTTGTCATCCATTATGGGTGATGCTCTGTAAAAAAAATGTGAATAAGTTTAAACAATACCGTATTTGCCGGCGTAAAGGCCGCACCCCCGATTTTGACATTTTAAAAAAAAAAAAAATTTTTTTTTTTTTTTTTTTGGTTGTTGTTGTTGTTTTGTTGTCGAAAACCCACGCGGGGAAGGACCTTCATTTAACATCGAGGTGCAGTTAAAGGCGCTGATTTGTGCTTGTAAACTTGTCACAAAATAATAGTAACAATGTCGTTTTTAGAAGAATGTGTAAGATCATTAATGTGAATTAAAAACAAAAGAGTACTAGGTCCTAGGATAGTACCTTGTGGAACACCATTTGTTATATAAAAAAAATTGAGGAATTATTATTATAAACTACATATTGAGATCTATTAGAAAGATTACTTTCAAACCAAGATGACAGACAAATTTTAGTGTTGTTGTAGTTTCCAAGTGGTGAGTCAACACTGATTACTGAGCTGGGAGACATTGCCAGTCATAGCGCCATAAATCAAAACTAAAAAAAAAAAAAAAAAAAAACACTTTTTTTTACTCTTTCGCCGCATAGGCCGCACCCCGACTTTTTGATATTTTTTCTTCCAAAAATACTGCGGCCTATACGCCTGCAAATACGGTACTTATAAACTGAAATAACGATGACAAGGCAAACATTGTAGAGATGTTGTGGTCTAGTGGCACTGATGTCCTTTGTCAAGACATTGATCTACATTTGCCAAACTCAACCCAGGCGATGTAAATGGGTACCGTAATTAACAGTGTATTAACCACACCTTTTTGCCACCGAAAAAAATTCAAAGTCGGGGGGTGCGGTTTATACACGGTTCACCAAAAAAAAAGAAAAAAAAGAAAAAAAAAGAAAATGGCAATGTCTCCCAGCTCAGTAATCGGTGTGTTGACTCACCACTCGGAAACTACAACAACACTCAAATTTGTCTGTCATCTTGGTTTGAAAGTAATCTTTCTAATAGATTTCAATATGTAGTTTATAATAATAATTCCTCCAATTTTTCTTCTATTACACGGCGTACCACAAGGTTCTATCCTAGGTCCTCTACTGTTTTTTAAGTCGGCAAAAAAAGTTGGCAAAAAAGAGGGGTGCGGTTAATACACGAGGGTGGTTTATACAACGTTAATTACGGTACCTGGCAGGAATTAATTCCTTGAAATGCTAGAGCGCCATAATGGCAGCACAGCTAAAGCCGGGGAAATAATCTCCAAGTTTGGAAGCGCTTAGAGACTTAATTGTAATTCGCACAATGTAAAAGCAGAATATTATTCTTATCATTATAGTGGACAAGTCATCGGACTGCAGGTCACATAATGCCTTACCAAAGGGCACTAGCGCATTGACTTGGTTTTGACAAACCTGGGACCTGTTGGTAACAAGACCACTGCTCTACAACTGAGCCATCGCGCCTCCCTATAATGGAAAGCGTATCATTATAGGTCCTCTAAAGATAATAGATCTTCCAGAGTCGTACATTTATGGAAAAAGGAAATTTTTGTCATTTTGTGTACTGGAACAAATTGGATAGTTTTCCGCCACTTCATCAGAGACATTTTACTGATTCAGCCAATTTGAAGAGCCCATACCTATAGTGATTACAGCTTTCAAACATTCATAACTTTCCCTTTTTTGGTCTGATTTCATTCAAACTTTCACCACCCCACGTTTCTACTATCCTCTAAGGGTAGTTTGCTATCAAGTTTGGATCTCCCTTTAATATTGAAAAAAAAGTCAGCTCTTTGCCCTTTTGTATAGTTCTTAAGCTGGCATGAAATCAATCTGAAGTCAAAATGTAAAAAGTAAGCGAAAATTATCTACAACATTGCAAAAAAATTAAGAACTTTATGCTACTGTATAAAGTACATAGAAATAACGATTGGAATGAAACATGAAACAAATGAAAACACCAATTAGGGGCACAAAAAATACAGGCAACTGGAAGTATAAATTAAGCTTCTTCATGTTGTTATGAAACATTATACAAAATAAAAGAATTCTATTGCCAAGGCATTTAGAGTCAGAGAGAGTCGAAGCACTGAAGTTGAACGAAGAATTGAATGTATTCAACCCATTGTAACTTTTGTAACTTCGAAGTGTGAATAAAAATAATATATTGATGAGGATGTCATTGGACAGATGAAAACAAAATGTGAGTTTTTTTAAATGCGAGTATGAAAGGTGCAAAATGTTAATTAACGCATGTAACATACATGTACCGGTATGTGTAATTACCCTGAATTTAAAGTATAGATGGTTAAATAGGAAATAACTGCAGCTTTAAAAAATAAACCCTCTGAATTTATTGAACAAGATTTTCCATTTGAGTCACTTCTATCGGAAACTGAATAAAGAATAATCAAATAAAAGAACTAAAAAATGATGAGAATCGCAATGAATTAGTAATGCAATGTACTGTTGGTGCAATAATCCCTACCTCATGACTCTCAATAATCGATAAAAATCCATATTGCTTCTTCTTCAATCCATCCGACTTTTCCTGTGAGATTATCAAAATTGTTTCCTACATAGAATACTACCATAGCAGACATACATGTACATTACAATGACAGGTTATAAGTACGCAGCATGAGTAAGTACGTTTATAAATAATATGTTACACACCAATTCATACACACTCGGAAAACCCAAGTACAGTGAGTGATTTCAAGTTGGGTGTTTAAGGCTGGTGTTAGTGTTTAATAAACACTTGCACCAGCCTAAACACCGAAATGGAAATCAGCTGGTGTTAAGGCTTTGACCTCTGAATATCGTCAACTTCCGGTAGCTAGTGTTATCGATTTTGCAAAATTGTCGTCTGCTGAACCGACCTTTGTGGCTGGTGTTAATATTTTACGTACACATGTCCTATTCACTAACACTAGCCCCTAGGGATTAAGCAAATGTTGATTTCCAGTTCGGTGTTAGTGTCGTTCCGCACAACATTCAACGCACGAACGACGCCAATATATTGTCTGACGATCAAATAAAAATATGTGAAACAGGTAATTCATATATTCTTTTGTGTAAAATGAGTTATTTTATAAGACCAGAGAATTTCATGATATCTTTAGTTTTGATGTAATGTTTTGAAATCATCGTCGTGAAATTAAGTATGTGGTGACGTCACAGCTGGTGTTAAGCTATCGATTTTGATATCGGTATCGGGCTCTTAATTTCATCAGCAAATTTTTCGCTCGATTTAAGAGCTCTTGACTGCTCTTAACACTAACACTAACACTAACACCCAACTTGAAATCACTCAGTGTATTACCATGCTACATGCATGTACTCAATCAATTATACAGAAGAAACTTGTTACATGAACATGGATAATTGATAAGCTCCAATATACTGTACTAAGGCTGTGCACAACCATGTAATGAGGTACCCGAGTACACTCCAAGGCTTACAAGCGAATACCGTATTTGCCGGCGAATAAGGCCGCAGCGCTGTATAGGCAGCACCCCCGATTTTGACATTTAAAAAAAAAAAAAAAAAAAAAAAATCTTCTGCCAAAGTCGGGATTCGATCTCTCGCGTACAAATGTTGAGGTGACTAAAATCACCGCCTTAAACCGCGCGGCCATCCTGCACTTGTACCATACACTGCAGTTTTCTGTGATGTAGTCATTGAAATGGATTGAAAATGGTGACTTCGCGTGGATGCGTGGAGCCAGAGCATATAACACTGAGTTCCCATAGGACATACATTATATTCATTCAGATGGTCATATCTCAGCCAATACTTAACATATTCAATTGATTTTCGACATTTGGACATTATTTTTGATGTTCTTTCGGAATATGAAGAAAAAATTGAGAAATTCTAAAAATATATTTTTATGACGTCACAGCTTCGGTACTCTATATGCGCTATAATCTTTGCCTCACCTGCATGATGATCAGCTATTAACGAGTGCAGGTCAGAAAGAATTGTAAGATATTTTATCTTTTTCGTTATGCACGATAAGCATATTATATGTACACTGTACAATAGACTATTCCAACTACATGTGTAGAGAGTGCAATAGCAGTGCATAAAGACATGTTAGACAAAATTTCCTGATTTTTCCTGATGTCTCCAGATCATTATTCAAAGGGAAAATCCAACCATACAGACTTCTTATCTTAAATGAAGCTCAATAATCAGAGAAGCAGACTGGTGAAAGTTTGAGCAAAATCGGACAAACTATAAGAAAGTTATTTATTTTTGAAAATTGTAATCACTATACATCTGGGCTTTCCAAATTGGCTAAAACGGTCAGATCTCTGTGACATGATGCCCGACTCCTTTACCTTTTAGTTTAAAGGTAGGCGTTACTACTGCAGCTAGAAGGGATTAGACCACACAGCGAGCCATCGAGGTCACTGTGACAGGTGGCTATCTCATTAACTCAGCTCTCATTTAACATAAGAAAAAGAGGATCATGGGGGACCAACAGGCACCGATTTGGGAAGTTTTCTTTATAGAGGGAGCAAGTAGCTACAAGTAGGACAGTGTGCCTTTAACACACAAAATCTAATAAATCTAGAATCTTTTTCCTTTTAGATAACCTTTAACAATATACTATTCATATTATATTCTGAATAGTGACCCAAGGGGGAAAGCACTTAAGAGAAAAACAGAAATTAATCATATTTTTGTACACAACAATTGTTCGTGACGTGACAGTCCACTGATCCAATTGCTAATTTAAGATTCACATAGATTTAGTGATCTCATATTTCAAACATTGATCAGGCCTACTCTCTTATTTGTCCGATTTATTTCAAATTTGTGTCACAGTCTCTGTTATCTTTTCTGCTTTCATACAGACTATAAATGTTTTTACATCTGATTGCCCTTTTAAGAACTTTGCACAAACAGCAAAGTGCATGTACATGGGGCATTGCCACAGAGGAATATGTGACCCCCCCCCCCATTCCAATTTTCTTGTTGGCAAGTTTAACAATTTCATATGCTGTCGTCAAATCTAAAATAATGCTGAATTTGAATTTTTTCACTTGTCACCAAATTAAAAATTAGAAATCTATCGGTATCAGCTACACAGTCACAGAACATAACTCGTCTCCACGGTCTCCAAATAAGCAAATTGGGTTGAGGAGGACTTTGTCAATCTCTTTGATTCATGCATATTCAGCAGTTTCAAGTAAACGGCCCTCTATATCACAAATATTCATATTTTCTGCGCATGCATACTTTCCCTTCGCCATGTTGAATCGATGATACATGGATGAATGGTCGGGTTAGGAAGAATCCTCTTTTTTCCCCATCAAAGACTTCTTCAAATTATAATTTCAAGTGGTTGGAAAGACGCCCAGACTGAGAGTCAAGAAACTTTGTAAGTCAAAATTGTAATTACTAGACTCTACCTCTTTATATTGCGATAAAAATGTGACCCAACCCGCTGTTTGCATCGTTTTCATAAACAGGCTCTGGAGCTACATACAGTACGTCATCATGCAACAACAAGCAACATTTCCATGTTTCCACATTCTTGGTATCATTAAGAATAATTAAATTGAAAAAAAAAAATGGCAAGAACAAACTTAACACCAAGATGCTATGGATCACAAGATGTAAACAGCACGCGTCACTGTACACAATGTATGTGGCATGCATGCACATGGCGCATTTATCTCGACAGGTCCGGTCCCCAGCGGAGCGGCCCCGGCCCCGTCGACCATGCCAAAAGAGCACGTGCAACTTCACTTCAAACATTTAACACTCACTTCTGCACGCGCACTGAAAATCACGTCGGTGTTCACAAAATCGTACTATTTACACAAACATCAACCTCAAAACGCCATACCATCACAACCAAAGTATGAAAATAAGCTACTACATTTATGATTGTTTACATGACAGAATAATAAAGTTTTAAAATCTGATTAATTTCTTAATTCTTCACAATTATTTCGCATGCACATACCTTTAACTTGTCAGCTAGCTAGCACGAATGACATAGCCCAGGCGCCACGAAACCTAAACATAAACCAACCCCGTAACAAACTATGCTCATTATTATCGGTCGATTACACTAAGCAACTCGGGACACATTTCTTCATTTATTTATTAATGTATCTACCGTTATTCATATATGTATTCATTGATTGATTGATTGAATGACTCATTCGTTTATTTATTTATTTCATCCATCTATTATTCATTCATAAACATTAGATATCTATTTCTCTAGAACTCTTATTAACATGGTGCCAACTTGCCGACCTCTCGCCCTGCGAAGCATGCCAGATGCACTAAATCAGATTGTGTTGAAATATTTTAATGAATGAGAGAACTCAATTACCAATCTTGATCATAATACAGTTCATATTGGAATGAAATTCTTGTGTTATCATGGTAATAGAACACCGCTGTATAATTATGGCAAAAACTGAAGGCTTTTAAGTTCTAAGAGCGATGATCAAAATTCAATATATCTGAGGACCGTACATAACTATAAAAATGGATTATAGTTACATTCTCTGTGATATTGGTTATTTACATGATAGAATACTTGCTAATATATTCACTAGCTGATATTACTATTTTTGCAGTGTGCTTTTTTTTTAGCTGTACAAAATGGATGGAGGGAGAATTTCATTAATTAATATCCGAAGTTCTTTCTGCTTTTGGGCCGGTAATTTATTCCAAACTTCGGATCCTGCAAAAATGAATGCTTTCCTCTCATAATATACGAGAAGTAATGTCATAGTTTGGCACCGTGAAGTCTTTCTCTTGTATATAATGTTGACCCTCGACCCCCCCCCCCCTCTTTGTCTTCATTTCCAATACACACAATGTAACATAAAACATGCAAATAGGCCAATACATAAACTGTATAAATATGTAGAAACCGAACTTTACAAAATTACTATGAAAGAAAACGAGAACTTGACCAGTCCCATGTTACTTTAGAGAAAAGGTCTATTTAAACACTCTGGCCCGTATTCTGAAGTCATAATTTATTTAAACCCAGTTTAACTACATGACTCCAGAATATGGGCCTCTGATGTCCAAGGAATTGTGCAAGGTGACAAAAAGAAGATTAAAACCTGATAGAAATGTTTGTGAAGGGATTATCAGATTATATTCAGTCGTAAAACTTGGAGCACTAATTAAGCACATCCTGTCCTTTATTTCGGAATCAACGTAACAGTGGCTCAGTCCGCTTAAAGTTTTTATTGGAGATAAAAATCACACCAGTAGCAATTAATTAATGGTCATAAATCAACAAACTCAAAATCATAAAAACTTGGTTCTGTCAAAACCTGTCAAACTGTCAAAATACCACTTTTAAATTGTCTTGTGCTTCCAAAATTGTAAATGCATAATAATATAGAAAGAAGTATATTAAGAAAATGCTGAAAACAAAAATTTGACCAAGTACACTTTTAAGCTACAAGTATAACTGAAAACCATGATAAATACGAATTGTTGGTAGTTTTGTGGTCACTAATTATGGTAATTGGTGTACTTTACTTTGAGAGGCTAAACATCAAAATGCGACAGCCTGACTGAGCAATGGCAAATTTAAAAAAAATGCCTGTCCATGCCCAAGTATAAGTATGGTGTCCACAAGTTAACTTAATTCGGTTGAGCATCCATTTCATTCAAAACGTTTCGGCATAGACCAGAGTCAAGTTCAACATGCCTTTATTCAAGAAAACTATAGTATACGACGATGAACTCGAGTACCTTCGACTAAATCTTTATAAATTTATTGTGATTGCAACAGTATAATAATCATAATCTAATCTTCTTTTTTTTTTTTAAAGTCCACTCCAAATTTTATTAAACCGAAAACGGAAATTCTTTTTGCCCAATTGATCGTGAGCCCGGCAGCCACTGAGCAGCGCCAGATCGACGTTGCTCTATTAGTGGTAGCAGCAACTCCCGTCTTTTAACGTCTTTTGATATGACGCGGCCGGGGTTCGAACCCACGACCTCCCGGTTGTGAGGCGGACGCTACACTGACTGAACCAACACACCGGTTTGAATATGGGTTTCCTATTCGTGTTTGATAAACTTGAGTACATAATAATCCTCCTCGGAATAATAATGTCTCATTCCATCGAAATACAGGTATCTATGATCATGATGATGGTAGCAATTTTATATTTTACAGAACCATATCCACCCAGGGGCGGATCCAGGAATTTCAGGTGAGGGAGTGCGCACTAATTTTTTTTTTGGCGGGGGGGGGGGGGGGGTGCATGTCCCTGTTTGCCAGTACAATTTAGGGCTGATTTCAACATTTTTGGGGGCCGGGGGGGGCACGTGCCCCCTGTGCCCCCTCTCCCTTGGATCCGCCACTGCCACCATATCCCACTTCATTGCTAATCAGCTTTGATTTTCTACTGTGAACTTGACTCTTCAATCTTCCCTCTCTCTCACATGGTGCATCCGAAAACCTACTGTATAACCAAGAAGTTAATACCGTTCATCTGAAAATAATTTCAATTCTTGAAGCTTTAAAACTGGTGAAAAATTGGACTTGGAGTTTGACCAAACTCTTTGTAGGTTAACTCTTTGTTTGCTTTGTTCGCCGATTTGCACGGACGTAGGCGTGCCAACTTCGCATTTTTGCACAGATGTATACGAGTCAATTAGACATTCATAATACCGCTCGCAGTGTGTAGCCACGCGTTGCGTTTACTATTGTTTACATTGTATACATCGCACACTTTCCGGTAAACTGTTTTTCTTCATAGTGTTACATTCGAAATTACCGTGTATTTAGCGGTTTTCTTTGGATTTTTTTTACTGATGTTACGATGGCACCTGCTGGAAAACGTCAACGTGTGTTTAGTGTAGAGGAGGCTCGAGATCTTGTTACTATGGAAGCATGGAGCATGGACTCTGATTCCGACGAATCGAGCAGTGACGAAGACTCTAGTGATAAAAGTGTTCCCTGAGAGTAGACTGATAGAATAAGAATGAATAAAAATTAATGAAAGAGCTAGAGATGACAGCAAGAAAGAGAGTAGACTGATAGAATAAGAATGAATAAAAAAAATGAAAGAAGGAGATAGAGATGACAGCAAGAAAGAGAGTAGACAGTGATAGAATAAGAATGAATAAAAATAATGAAAGAAAGAGATAGAGATGACAGCAAGAAAGAGAGTAGACTGATAGAATAAGAATGAATAAAAATTAATGAAAGAGCTAGAGATGACAGCAAGAAAGAGAGTAGACAGTGATAGAATAAGAATGAATAAAACTAATGAAAGAAAGATGTATCCTGTCTTGCCGTCATCTTTATATCTTTCTTTTATTATCTTTATTCATTCTTATGCTATCAGTGTTTACTCTCTTTCTTTCCGTCATCTCTATCTTATTATTATTATCATTTTCCTATCTATTATGTACCCTATGTCTTGCCGTCATCTGTATATCTTTTTCTTATTATCTTTATTCATTATTATGCTATGAGTGTAATACTCTCTTTCTTGCCGTCATCTCTATCTCATTATTATTATCATTTTCCTATCTATATGTACCCTATGTCTTGCCGTCATCTCTATATCTTTCTCTTATTATCTTTATTCATTCTTATGCTATCAGTGTTTACTCTCTTTCTTTCCGTCATCTCTATCTTATTATTATTATCATTTTCCTATCTATAATTATGTACCCTATGTCTTGCCGTCATCTCTATATCTTTCTCTTATTATCTTTATTCATTCTTATGCTATCAGTGTTTACTCTCTTTCTTGCCGTCATCTCTATCTTATTATTATTATCATTTTCCTATCTATATGTACCCTATGTCTTGCCGTCATCTGTATATCTTTCTCTTATTATCTTTATTCATTCTTATGCTATCAGTGTTTACTCTCTTTCTTGCCGTCATCTCTATCTTATTATTATTATTATTTTCCTATCAATATGTATCCTATGTCTTGCCGTCATCTCTATATATTTCTCTTATTATCTTTATTCATTCTTGTGCTATCAGTGTTTACTCTCTTTCTTTCCGTCATCTCTATCTTTTTATTATTATCATTTTCCTATCTATATGTACCCTATGTCTTGCCGTCATCTCTATATCTTTCTCTTATTATCTTTATTCATTCTTATGCTATCAGTGTTTACTCTCTTTCTTTCCGTCATCTCTATCTTATTATTATTATCATTTTCCTATCTATATGTACCCTATGTCTTGCCGTCATCTCTATATCTTTCTCTTATTATCTTTATTCATTCTTATATATGCTATCAGTGTTTACTCTCTTTCTTTCCGTCATCTCTATCTCATTATTATTGTTATTTTCGTATCAATATGTATCCTGTCTTGCCGTCATCTTTATCTCTTTCTCTTATAATCTTTATTCACAGTAAAGTCCTTTCATTTCATATCACTATTTCTCTCTCATAATGTCTCTCACGTCCGTTCTCCATATTTTATTCATTGCATACTCCACTCGTCAATCATTTCTGATAATAAGCTCTCTCACAATAAAGTAAATGGAAAACAATGCAATATAGTTTATATTTTAAGATTGATTCATTCTTTCTTTGTATATCTATGGCTGTGATAAATGTACTTGAAATCAATTTTATTGAGGGGTAAAGAAGGTGAGAGAACAGATGCGGTGAACATTCATAATGAGACATTTCAATAAGATGCTGATTATGTCATGTATATCACATATAATATATTATGCCTATACCATTTTTACATGCTCATACCAGTGGGCAAAATCAATAACATTCTCTTATTTCTTATTGACTTATCATGGCACAACAAAGAAAAACATCCCCACGACGTCCCTTTTCATGCCCCGCTAAACCGGACATTGACAATAACCTGGGGTAATAGGGATTTCAATGGGCAGATTAGCCCATTGTCAAGGGTGGCTGAGCGGGGTACTTTCAAGTCTCTCCCTATTGAACTTCTTTTCTTCAACAACCTAAATACTAACCTTCTGAATTGTTAGAATACTTGAGCAAGGTATGTAAAGAAAGGTAAGAAGTCCACCTTTCTAATAGATTCGATTTGAAGATGTCTTATCATTGCTAAATAAGAAATTCTAGAGGGATAAAAAACTGCCGTAAATAAGAAAAATTAAACATTATATAATTATGATTATTATAAAAATGATAATTCAAAATATAACAAATGACGGTTCATCGAAAAGCACGTTTTCCGGTCTACAACTTTGCTGCACAATATTTTTCATCATGATCATCCAGTGAAGAGTTATAGCCTCTTGATTCAGCAGAGTCAATAAAGATTCCCTCGAAATGTGTGACCCTAAAAGAATGTGGCACAGGGGGGTTTTTTAAGTGGCGCATAAAGAGTTAAACTGCTGTACAGGAAAATAATTGAAGCTTTAAAACTGGTGAAAAATTGGACTTGGATTTTGACCTAACTCTTTGTAGGTTAAACTGCTGTACAGGAAAATAATTGAAGCTTTAAAACTGGTGAAAAATTGGACTTGGATTTTGACCTAACTCTTTGTAGGTTAAACTGCTGTACAAAATAGTCAAGCTAATAGGACCTACTCCCCAACCAACATTCATTTTCTCCGGGGTGAATTTCCATACGACCACCGTGCATTTTTAGCAAGAAGATATTATAGTTGTTCGGTCCAGGCAGAATCCTTTATGGGTTCAGATGAGTGGATACGACTCGTAAATATTCTTATACGTAGAGTTTGTTTAGGACGCATTTGAAAGGTTCGTCCACCTTGCTCGCGCGCTGCATGTGCTCCGTCTATAAAGCATGCAAATGCATACTGCCTGGCTCAGCTGTCAAGCCCGATACCCAGGGGCTAGCTATAGCTAGTTAGTGCGCTTGAAAATAATCTTTCATTATAAAATATGTGGCTGTTATAATTAATATGTTTCTGATTATTATGTTACAGATGTAGCGTTGTAGATTTAAACCGGTGCATGCGAACGCGCCCAGATATTAAAATTGACTCCGTGGAAATAAGAGTGTAGTCAAGGGTCTCGATTTGTATCCGTGGTTGGGGGGATGATAGGTGCCAAAATATTTTCGGCAATGGATCAAAGCAACCAAGAGGTAGAAGCGTGTGGCAGGTTTTTTTTTTTTTTTTTTTTTTTTGGGGGGGGGGGGGCGGTAGTGAGCACGCGAAGCGCGCTCCCTAGGGGATTGGGTGCAGGGAGGGAGGAGTTTCCCCCCTCCCCCGCGAAGCGCGGAAGCTCTGGCGTTTTATTAGATTATTAAAGAAAGAAGACGATTCGATGTACCATTCTTGACTCTCAATCCTTGTCTAAATTCAGTTCCCCCCCTCCCACGCGAAGCGCGGAAGCTTTGACGTTTCATTAAATTATTAGAGAAAGAAGACGATCCGTTGTACCGTTCTCGACTCTGAATTCTTGTTTCGCCCCTCCCGCGCGAAGCGCAGAAGCTTTGACGTTTCATTTAATCATTAGAGTAAGAAGCTAGACGATTCATTGTACAGTTCTCGACTCTTAATCCTTGTCTGAATTCAGTTCCCCCCCCTCCCGCGCGAAGCAGGGAAGCTTTGACGTTTTAAATAATTATTACTCTTAATCCTTGTCTGAATTCATTTTCGCCCATCCCGCGCGAAGCGCGAAAGCTTAAACGTTTCATTTAATTATTAGAGAAAGAAGACGATTCGTTGTATCGTGTCCTTGTCTGAATTCAGTTTCCCCGCGCGGAAGCTTTGCATTTCAATAAATTATTACGCTTAATCCTTATCTGAATTCATTTTCGCCCATTTCGCGCGAAGCGCGGAAGCTTTCACGTTTCATTAAATTATTAGAGAAAGAAGACGATTCGTAGTTTCGTGTCCTTGTCTGAGTCCAATTCCCCCCGCTCTCCCGCGCGATGCGCGGAAGCTTTGACGGTTCAATAAATTATTACTCTTAATCCTTGTCTATATTCATTTACGCCCATCCCTGCGCGAAGCGCGGAAGCTTTCGCATTTCATTACATTATTAGAGAAAGAAGAATATTCGTTGTATATCGTGTCCTTGTTCTCGACTCTTAATCTTTTTTCTTCCCACGTCCTCTTCCTTCCTTTTTTTTTTGGGGGGGGGGGGCGGGGGTGGGGGACCGCCCCCATTGCCCCCTTGGCTACGCGCCTGTATCCTCTCTGTCTCTCTCTCCCACTCTCTATTGTCTTTTTTGCAATTTTTCGCTTCGCGCTTAACATTTAGCTCGTTGCTTTTTGACGCTGCGGCTTAGCATTTGGCGCACCGCATTTCTATGATGCTGTTGATTGAATAAATTCAACAATTCCTGAAGTAGCCGTATGAGCGAGAATGAAATATATTCTTGTCTCATATACGGTTGTCTCATTTACGTATGTATTATGAAAATGAGATAGCAACATGTGTATATTGATGGTCATCTTGCAAGTAATAACCATTAACTACTCCCATCTGGCTCTCATCATTAATTTTTCTCCTCCTTTTTTTTATTTTTTTATGGTGAATTATTGGGGGGGGGGGGGGATGATTTTACAGGCCACCCCCCCCACCTGAAATATTGGGGGGGGGGGGGGGATATACCCCCCCACCCCCCGGGATCGACACCCATGGATCTAGGTCTATTTTCACTCGGGTGCTCTGAATTATAACTTTGTTTGCTCCTAAAAGGAACCGAATTAAAGGTCAAATTCGGGTTCAAGATAAATGGCTGTTTTGTGTTAGACTTGTTATGATTATTGTGAAAGGGGTACCTAAGGGACGTTAGGGTCTTGTGATATCGGACATTTTTGCTATAAATGCCTTGTCAGTTTGTTGAATAAGTGCAGATTTTAGGAGATTGCGATTTAATGGCTACCCCAGGTAAAAGCTGCTGTCATTTAAGCTTCGGATAAGAATAATTGAGAAAACCCAGAAACTCAACAGATTT
Source organism: Strongylocentrotus droebachiensis (assembly GCA_035222895.1). NCBI lineage: Eukaryota > Metazoa > Echinodermata > Echinoidea > Camarodonta > Strongylocentrotidae > Strongylocentrotus > Strongylocentrotus droebachiensis. The sequence continues at coordinate 19,246 of JAVYIG010005635.1, read as the reverse complement.
TCTGGCCAGCACGAAAGTGATTGTTGTTGCTGTGACCGATCCAAAAGAGAGAATTCTGATTCAATGAATAGGTCACACCTTTTGGGGGAACTTCTGACCAACCGAAAGAGTTTATTCCCTGCATGTCAATAATATTGACAAGGACCATGGACTCCATGAAAGAGCATTAGGGGTGGTGCAGATGAAGAAGAGTTCTGGACTAGTTCCGGGGCGCGTTTCCGGGGTAACGGGAATCTTTCGTTTCTTTGCGGGACTCCAACTTCAACCAATCAGATGACTTTAGAGAGAGAGAGAGAGAGAGAGAGGTGTATTGTTCGCACCAGTGTGAGCTTTGAATTGTTTCGTCACAAAAGATAGCGCGCAACTGATCACGCTTAACCTTTGTCTGGCAACCAGACAAAATATTCCCACCTATACACAAACCATATTTGCTAACAAGATGGGTGAAGTTTTGTGATTTTCCTCATAATTTTCCTTTCAAGGTCTCTGAAAAGTCCTTCGGCAAAACATTAAAGGTAAAATTCTTCAATTTGCTCTGTCCAACATTTCTTACACTCTCATTTTTTTAGTTATCGATGGCGGAATAGATTTGTTTTATACTGGGGATGTAAAGAGACATAATTGCAGTAATTATATTTAGGGTGCATGACATGGTTGAACATTTTCTTTAAGGAAAATCAAAATTTCTGACATTCTAATGTAGAACAAATGGGAGGGAACATCACAAGAACCGTTACAGATATGTGTTTTATGGATCGCAACTTCATAATTTTTGTTATATTTAATCGGATGTTCCTCAATCTTTCACTGACCTGTTCCTCTCATTTTCTGCAGCAATAATATCAAAACCAACTTTATATCAAGGTGGGCTTACCTTTTCTAAAATAAATGAATGTGGTTTAAAAAAAAAAAGACGGCCCCATCCCCATACAAACAGACAAACGAAGACAAAAACAAAATGGTTAAATGGTTAAAGGTAAAGACCAGTATTGGAAACGCCCCAATTTCAAAAAATGAAATGGGAGCTCTCATTACCAATCATGTGAAAGAATATGTTTTGACTAATACATGATGATAACAAATTTGCTGGGAAACCGCCTACTAATTCATATATTTGGTAAATTTGTTTCTCTCATGGACTGTGAGAGATATAGGGTAGTCCCATATACATCTTTCTGCGTATAGTGCTTGTAACTTTACGAAGAATGGGCCAAATTTCTTATCATTTTGATGATTCCAGAACCTTGCAGATGCTAGATGCTAGATGATCAACCTTTTCTGATCGATTCCACAACGTTTCTTTCACAATGCAATCGCAGGACCATAACTGGTCTTTACCTTTAAGTGAATGGCAATAATAAATGCATGCAGCTGAAATACAGATAAGAAGGTTCGAGATCACTAAAATACAGCTGAGAGACAGCTCTCGCGTCTGCCTATACTCTAAAACATAAGGGATTTTCTTTTTTCTCAAAATGGGGCCTGCAGCCTACTCAAAATGATATATGGATTGAAATGCGCTCTAAAAATAGCCTTAACAAAAATAAAACAACAACAACAAACTAAAACAAGCAACAGACAAAATAATAACTGATTTCTTACAATCATTATCACGAAAAAGACAACAATTATATTGTCATAAATAAGGAATAACATAAGTGCATTTGACCCTGTCATGCTCCTGTTCTAAGCAGCCAGTAATCATTGAGTTTTTAGTTCTTACGCCTTTACTTTACCCGATAACAACTATACTTTCGACCAGAGGCGGCCCTCTCGGGGGGGGGGGGGCAGGGGGGCACAGTGCCCCCCACTTTTTCAGATACCCAAAAAGTGCCCCGTTTTACATAGGAAAAGTGCCCCTTTTATTTTGTAAGAAGTACGTGCCCCTTTAACATAGGAAAAGTGCCCTTTTTACTTGACAAGTGCCCCTATTACTTAATAAAAGTGCCCCTTCCCCCTTTTTGCCTCTGACGAGTGCCCTTTTATTTTTCGACACGTGCCCATTTTCCTTCGACATGTTCCCATTTGCCTTTGCAATAAGTGTCCATTTTCCATTCTCATAAATCTTGAAATTATCTTGAATAAGTGCCCTTTTTAATCTCTAGTAAGTGCCTCTTTTCAGGTACGAGAAGTGCCCCTTTTCACTATTGATAAGTGCCCCCTTCATCTCTGATAATTGCCCTATTCAAAACTGAGAGGTGCTCCTTTTACTTTGACAACTGCCCTTTTTTTCCTTTGTATGAAGTGCCCCTTCTCCTTTTAATAACTACCCCTTTTTTAAACTTGGATGATCACACCTTTCATTTTAACATGTGCCCCTTTTATTTTCTAATAAGTGCCCCTTTTGCTTTGATAAGTGCCCCCATTAAAAAGAGAGAGCTCCTTCCCCTTCTCATAACTACCCCTTTCCCTTTTTAATAAGTGCCCCTTTTCCTTATGATAAGTGCCCCCATTAAAAAGAAAGAGCTCCTTCCCCTTCTCATGATTGCCCCTTTTAAAAATCTGAACGGTGCCCCCTTTTCATTCGACAAATGCACATTTTCCTTTATTATAAGTACCCCTTTTACATTTTCATTAGTGCCCCTTTTCATATCTGGTCAGTGCCCCTTTTCAACTCTGATAATTCCCCTTTTAATAATGATACGTGCCCCTTTTTCTTTTTAATAAGGGACCTATCCCCTTTTTACCTCTTATTAATGCCCCTATCAAAATTTGATGGGTGCCCCTTTCCCGTCAACAAATGCCTATTTCCCATTTTCGGAAACGCCTCTTTTTCATCACTGGTGAGTGCCTCTTTTCAGGTGAAAAATGCGGCACATTTTCACCTCTTATAATTATCCTTTATACTTTGACACGTGCTCCTTTTTTTTTTCTTCTAATAAGTATCTTACCCCTTTCGATAATTGTCCCCTTTTCATGTAATCATTGAACGTGCCCCTTATTTAAAGCGACTAAGGGCAATTTCCCCAAAGTTAGCTCGCTGCGCTCGCTTGCATTTAAAGATAATATAATTATGTTACTTATCAAAGGTCTTTTCAGTCTACCGTTATGAGAATGTGCTTATAACCCCATCACGATTGGCTTTTTCCTCTTTATAAGATGTAATTTTTCGCACTGCGACCTTACAGATCTTTAAAAAAATTCTCGCTCGCTCGTAAATGCATATTCAGACATCACACCCAACTGTAAAGTATGATGCTTAAGCGATATCTTGTATGATGTATAGAAAAAAATAAATATTGACATCATCCCTGATAATGTAATGACAATGTAGGGGTATATACCAATGTCTAAAAAATGGTATATTTTCACTTTAAGATTTCCCACTGTAGGTGCCCTTTTTTCCAGAAAGTGCCCCCTTTTTTTGTTGGTGCCCCCCCCCCCCCCCACTTTGGAAGTCGCTCGGCCGCCCCTGCTTTCGACAAATCAACCTAATTAGGCAACTCTGGCTACTGCGATACTTCAACGATTTTGTAAACACACTAACTCCCGGTGATTCTAAAACACGTATTCTGTTATTGTACGATATGTTAATAATTTATATAGTTATCTGCAATTCTTAATTTTGCTTGATAGTTACACATTCTGAAAAATACACAAGCATGCAGTAACCATATATTTATTAGTTTTTCTACCTGGGGAAGAATCTGGAGAATTACCAAAATATATACCAGCATTGGCAACGGGCAGCGACTGGAGAAATTCCGATGCTCTCGGAAATGACTTGGCATGCTGCAACACCAGTGACTTCTTTTCCCAAGCCATGTTCGTGCGTTATTGTCAGTCATTGAATATACATTGAAATGTTCGAACATGACGATGACGTATTTATTACGTAATCCGAACATAATTTACATGGGACATACAATAATTATTCAAAAGGGTTTTGAAATTGCCTTGGAGTTAATTTTTCGAAAATAGTTGTTCAATTCCTTTTTCACTGAGTGCCGGGTACAGAGATAATACAGAGTTGATTAATCATTCAATTCATTGATTCCTTTATTTCTCCAGTTGATATATCACATACCAGGCGTCTGCCGAGACCTGACAAAATTATAAACGGGCCTACAACTCAGACTATTCATCAGATTCACGCGGTGAGTGTACTCGGCATATCGTAAATCCTTAGTTTTTAGATACGCATCAGTGATCGCCGGAGGAATCTATGCTTTATTCAAGATTTCTAGAATTGTTTTATTTGGCCTATTAATGTGAAATAAAGGTGAAAAAATATCAAAGTGACATGATTAATTTAAACCAACTGTGTCAGTAAGCAATAGGAAATTTATAGTTCGAAAAACCTTTACCTTTACCGCAAATACTGGAAGAATGCTGAGACAGCAGTCGAGCTTCCAGGTCTATCTTTTATTATATTCAATTATTTCAACCCCGATCATTGATTTTGTTTAAAGATGAAAAAAAGAACACTTCCAAGTGTAAAATATGGAAGCTGTACTATAATCTATATGCAATTTCATAACAGAGGTTTCCATTCTATATTATACACAAAGCGATCCGAAGCAACAATACAAAATTGAAATCGTGAGTGCAAAAGAAGACTTTGAATTAAAGACTAGTCGCGGATGTTGGCCGAGGTAACAGTTCATTCACTGTGTGACGGTCGATGCTTTTTATATAATACAAAATTTAATGATTGTTTATCGTCAGTGTACGTCTTCCACTCTACCTGCTCGTCACATTATGCTTAAAAGGTAAGACTTTCTTATTTCTTTAACAAATAATTGTTGTTTTCTACAGTTTGTTTTCTTAGAAAATGATTTTTTACTTAGTTCAATTTTGGCAATCTAATTGTATTGTATATATTACATGTGCACACAGTGTACTTCTCTTTATCCCGCATTGTACGTGTAGTGGCGGTATGTAGTCAACGTAAGTTATATCACCAACTTATTGTATAAAGGTTTTCACGCTAGAAACGCTAATAAATTATCTCTATCTGAGAATGGATTACTTATGCTTATATCGTCGAGCGTGGTGAAATTAATAACGGTAGTATTATATTCAGGGCCGCTGCTAATTTCCATCATTTTTCACACTAATGTAATATTATATCCCTGTTTGTGTATCGGAGAGTGTATAATTCTGTGTATTTGGCTTGAGTTTCCGCGCTGACAATGCCAAGCAATAATTCACTCGCGTTTCATTATAATTTCCTCCTGTCATTTCATTTTCACACACAGATAATTTACAAGGGCAGATGAGTGCAAGCAAGAACATTACATGAACCGGATTTGTCATGTCTAAAACAGCGGCCTAGACTGTATTTTAGTGGACAAACCTTGAATGGCCTGTGCTGATGTTATACGACATATCTGGACAAATAACAAATTAACACTGTTAATAAGTTAGTCATCGGTGCCATAGAAGCAGGTTCCATGAATAAATCCCCACAACTATTTTAATAAACCAAGACAAGATGTCGGGTGAAGAAGTGGAATTGGAAAAGAACACAGATCTCGCAAATAGCGTGGACAGAGAAGGGAACGGAGAACAGAAAGGACACAAAGCGGAAAATGGCGACTTACCCCCGGTCGAAGGTAAGATTTTTTTTATTTGTTTCGAATGCTTATGAGTGGATCAACAGTTCGTTGTAGAATTGCAATTGCTTCCCTTCACATTTGAATTTTCCCTTGCAAGTTGATTAATGAATATGATTTAATTATAAACAGCGTTGTAAATATAAATTATAACCATGTTCTATATAAAGTTTCAGCAGTTTTTTTAAACATCAATTAACTTCCTCCCTTGTGATTTCTAGTCATGACATATTATTCTCTTGCATGTAAAAGAGACGAAGAGGTTTACAACTTTTCTGTCGGAATATTAACCCGTTATAACCCCCCCCCCTCCCCCAAAATGATCCGAACTGAATTGTTTAATAAGATTCCTTGATTTCTTAAAGTAGTTGAAGTTGAAGTTTCAAAGTGTCTTTATTTTTCCACATAACATAATCAAAATGAATATGCAATATATACAAATTCAACAACATAATATTAACCAAAGATGCGTGCGACAAATGATTATTCAAATAAATCATTTAAAATTGGCCCAGTGGTGAAACACTTAGTGAAGGAGTCTATTGCAAAAGCATGACTTGTATTTATAGAACCCTTGAGTCTTGAGAATAATAGACCCCTCAACTCCCCTCTCGTCATCTTTCTCGATTCTTATTCATGGCGATATTCAGGAGGTTCCCGAATTAATTTATTAGCTCGTGATATTATGACGATTTCAGCAACTCGTAAATATAGAGCAAGGCATGACCCAACTATAGAAGACCTCTCATGCAGGTAGACCATCTTTTCAGACTTTATAACCCCAGAAACGATCAATAAAAGGACTATACGTTATCCTTTATCTTTTCTCCTACATTGTTTAGTCTATTGTACCTGTTATGCAACGGCAGAGTTTAAATTCCTGTGCGATATTGTGATGTGCAGTATATGGTACACATTCTTTTGACGTCCCATGCAGTACAGTGTGGCTCCGAAAAAAAAAACGATTTGAAGGGAAAGAAAAAAGAGAAGTAGAAGGCGAAGAAGAGGAAGAAGAAGAAGAAGAAGAAGAAGAAGAAGAAGAAGAAGAAGAAGAAGAAGAAGAAAGAAGAAGAAGAAGAAGAAGAAGAAGAAGAAGAAGAAGAAGAAGAAAGGCATAGAAACAAACAGAAAGAAGAAGATACCAGTACAGTGTAGTAGAATAAAAAGAAGAAGAAATAAGAAAAAGAGGGGAAAAGGAAATAGATGGCGAAGAAGAAGAGAGGCGGATGAAGAAGAAGAAGAAGAACATAAGAAGGAGAAGAGGGAAAAGAATTAAAAATAAGAATGTTAAAAAAGAGAAAAGGAGAAGACAGTGAAAAAAGAAGGAGAAGAGACAAAGAGAAGAGAAGCATTAATATGAAGAAGATTGAAACCTGTTCGTCCCCTTATTGCCTTTTCAAAATCGTTATTTCTGATGTGAAAATTGTCTATCAAAGTTTATTTTGATGACTCCTATACTGCTGCACCATTACAACATTCCGTTGACTATTGATAAAGCTTTCGCAAACTATTACATTAATACGATGACAATTATTATCGTCTGCTCAGAACCAAACTCATCTGATTATTTGATACAGGGTAAAGGTCCCGTTGCATCTAAAACAGACGATACACTAACTGTAAGCCTTTTTATTCGAGCGTGAACAATATTGACGATTATTTGTATTAAAAAAAACTATGTTCGTAAGCAGTAAAAGACTCTTCTTCAAGATACGTTGTACGATTGGTTTCATGAAAAACAGAGCAAAAACAATGATGATATGATTATCGAAGATAATTATGACACACGAAGCAGATGATTATATGCTAGAGAATTTATTTGACCACATTAGTTAGGGTTAACCACGTCTCTATATAACCAGTTAATCATTAATGAAGATTTCGATTGCTTTATTTGCCTCGCGTCTTTCGGCCTTGGTTTTTCATTAGGAATGACCGATCCTTATTGGGGATCTAAGCTAATGATAGACCTACTGGGAGCTTTATGAGTCAATTCATCACCAAAAAAAAGGTGAAAATAAGCTGTCACAGGAGGGGGAAATTTTTTACCAATTCATGATGATGATCATGCCTTTCATATTTGTTGACGTGTGGTATCATTAATTGAATATTTGAATATTTGTTGTTTTGTTTTACTCTTTATAAAGAATGCATATCCCGCTGACGTTAAACATAATAAACCCATTTTCTGTATTCTGTTTCTTTTCTCTCTTTAAAAAAATTATTCCAAATGCATAGAATATTTAAAAAGGATAAAGTCCTCCTGCGTAGTGAATGCGTAATATAGAGATGAAAAGGTTTGTTGTATATACTGTATTCCCCCCAAAAAAAGACAAGCGACCCCCCCCCCTCTTCATTTTGATAAAAATAAATTATGTTAAAGATAAATATAAGTACATTTCGTATACAGTCTCTCGTAGGGATGAGGATAAGAAGGAGAGCGTTCCTTACTACAATTCATATTTTTACAAGTTGGTCGTTGCAGCGGACAAAACATAAAAATAATGTAGGTTGGGTAACAATTTTTCTTCTTCCAATGAGAAACAAATAAAGACTCAAGAGCTGATAAACCATAATCGGTTAGTTTGCCCAGCCTCGCAGGGAAATGGACATTACTCCTTATATCATTGGTGATAATGAATATTTCATTTAGATTTTTTGTTTGAAAAGATCGTTGTTCAAACATACTTATAAAAGAAGGACTGTATACACTCCGGTGTCCCCACATGTCCCACACAGTGTCAAGTGTTTGGCCAAGCGGAGAGAGAGAGAGAGAGAGAGAGAGAGAGAGAATGAATCAACACAGTTGTCACTTGTGTAATAGGTCTATTGTATACTTCCATATTCATAAAGTTATGAAATTATGCTCGTACCATGAACTTTTGTTTATGTTTGATCAGTGAGGTTTCATAACTCCGGGTAGTCTTTTTTTCATACCCGTTTTTATTTTTACCATGTATTAGACTATACATGTACATACAGTGATGACTGAAAATGCGTATAAAAGGATGGACTGTCATTATTTTAATGTCCACTCCACGATCATTATGGGTCTAACACATACGTTTTTAAAAAATTACTATGTTTTGGGCAGTTTAGAAAAGTCTAATTTACAGGTAGCGAGCCGGATCCGACATCATAATCGCCATCACAAGATGATGATGCTGATGATGATAATAATAATAATGATAGTATTACTACTATTAATACTACTACTACTTCTACTACTACTACTACTACTACTACTACTACTACTTCTACTACTACTACTACTACTACCACTACTGCTTCTAAACTGTACTACTTTTACTACCAATACTACTAATACTACTACTAGTACTACGACTACTACTACTACTACTACTACTACTACTACTACTACTACTAATATATACTACTACTACAACTACTATACTACTACTACTACTACTACTACTACTACTACTACTACTACTATACTACTACTACTACTACTACTACTACTATACTACTGCTTCTAAACTGTACTACTTCTACTACCAATACTAGTAATACTACTACTATTACTACGACTACAACTGCTACTACTACTGCTATCGTACTACTAATAATATTTAAGTTCCTCGTTGCAAATGATTTCATTCATGTTTTTTTTATAATCGTTGTCCTACCTAGCGACAATTGATGTATGCAATTTGCATTCTGACTATTGAAATACATTATTATTCGTAACAGGTGAATGAAATAAGTTGTTACGTGGCACAAGCATTGTGGCAAGTGAAAGAAATATAAATATCAACCAAAAAGTCTTTAGGCATCTCTGACTCTCAGTATCCTAAAATAAAAAGATACACAAATTATTATCATAATAAAAAACAAAAGAGAACTAATGCAAACATATTGGCCCGAATTCACAGAGGAGGTTTGTCGACAAATTTAGGTTTATGTGCGTCATAATAATGACGCGTTTCGATGCGTTTCAGACCAAGGTTCAGACAAACCTCGGTCTGAAACGCGTTTGTCTAGAAACCTCCTTTGTGAATTCGGGCCATTATGATTTATATATTATTTCATTTATTGAGGAATGTGGAGATTTCCTTAAACGAAATAAAAAAATAAAAAAAAACTCACAATGTTTATATTGCCAAATTTCCACACGATACCCCCCCCCCCTCATTATTTTATTGAATACCGAGGTCCGCGCGTTAGTTATATTTCGGATGACGTGACTGTGTAAACATGTACCCCGTTTTAGTAGTACATCTACATGTACACATTCAATATGAACTTGAATAAAAACCGCTGGTCTTTCCAATAATACATATTGTATGACTCATATTTCACGCTTGGGTGCATGACCATCGCGATATACTGTACTCACGGAAATCCAAACATGGTAATTACGAGAGGAGATTTACATGTACGTTCAAGATTTCTTATAAGCGGTGGTAAGTGGTACTCTTGTAACATTTGGGTAGATCATTCCTTTTGTCCACAAAGCAATTGATGGACTCTCCGGCTGCCATTGTGCAATGATATACTGTACAAAGTGCAAAACATTACTGCCTACAACTCAGCATTGTATTATGTGTGGTATATAAGTGTTTGTTTCACCAATTCCCCATATACGAAGGCATGCTCAAATTGGCGTTGCCTTTGGAGTGGCAGTAATGTATAGCAAGTCAAACTTTACTGAGTTTTTTGTTTTGCTTCATTTTGTTTTGTTCTTATTATGCGATGTATTTAATTTGTTTGTACTGTGTATAATTCGGGAACTACGGATGCATTACCATTTTTTTCAAAGCAAATTGTATATATCGTAGTTTCCATTTTGCTTTGAACACACTTGTGTACAGACTGGATATTTTACACTGTATATGTCATTTTGATTTTTGTAATGGCTGATCGAGAACCATTACCATTGGAAATCTGAGAGTCAGAACGGCTAAAATTCTGCCCGCCTTGTTACCAGCAGACACTGAGGGCGGGGAAGGCTTCAAGCCACACATTTGGCTTTTTCCATGTCTTCTATCTTCTGTCGACAAAATGTGCTTGAGACTTGAGTACCCCCCCCCCCCCCCCCCCGAGAGAGGAAGACAACAACTTCGAAAACTAGAGTGTACACGTACAGTGTACCCCTGTCTATATTGGGTAAAAGGTTAATAGCACAACACACCTAAGAGGCTCATTTTGATCAGAGACAGTGTATTTAATTTTGTTTCAAAAAAATTTCTTTAAAAAATGCAGAGATTTACACAATATATTTTCTTCCATCTGAAACCTGTGATGACATGATGCCTCGTATATAGGCTCATAGGAAAAAGTATTACTCGTTTTTGTATTAAAATTTGTCACGAACCCAAACAATAAATATTAAAAAAGAATAAAATAAAAGAGTACAAAACAAAAGACAAAATTTAGCGGTGCTGCCCAAAGTTTGGATGAATTCTTTCGGAGTAGACCCTATAATCAATTGGAGATTTGATAGCACTGTACATACACAATTACCGCATACATACACACAATATAATGTATACAATTTAGACAAGACAATTATATTTCTATTCACTCTTTGAAATATTTGTCGTATCATTATTATCATTTCTGCTTTTGTTCTTGTTACACTGGTAATGGTATGCGTAGTCGAGTAACTTTATCATCATTCTTAATATTAATTTAGTTCTTATTATTCCTGTTCCTCTCATTTTTCTGCTTCTATTTAATCAAACTAAATATCAGGGTGGACTTTCCCTTTAATGAAAAACAATTATAAACAAATGGACTTGTGACTAATGACCTTTGACCAGATTGTTCATATTTCCTGCGTTTTGCTTTTGATTTGAAGTTTGAACCCATAAAATATTATGGCAAGACCAGCCGTGCTGCATCGCATGCACGTAGCCATTATGATATAACGATGTAAACTAGCTCGCATAAATTGAACGCAATATAGTCCGGGTAAAGTGGCAGACACTTAGATACATCCGAGAGACTTGTAATTAATCACAATTAATAGCATCTTAAGAGCATCTATATAGGCTCTGTTGAGTTCTGTACTTTGGTTTCGCTATATTCTTCAAGTATAACGGCAGACATGTAAGTGTTTTTTGATAATCCAGTCGTTGCGCTGAAAGTAAAGCAATCTTGCACGTATGAGGTATCATCTGATTATATACATTGATTAATTGCATTTTTTTGGTTAATTAATTTATGTAAAACATAGTAAAATACATTCTATTTATATTCAAGCTGTCATGCTTGCACGTGCGATCTTCCTCCTTTTATTAGTTTATTGATTAATTTATATATATATACCCTTACTTGGGTATTATTTGTGTCTCTTTTGTATTCTTGCCTGACTGCACATGAGTGTTTTTAACTTTGCCATGTATAATGTATTTAGTTACTGATGAGCCTTCTGTCGAAACAGTCTGTATAACTCTTACCAATAAAGTTTAACCTTTCCAACTCCTATATCTAATATCTATTCATTCATGCATTCATTCATTCATTGGCATTTATAATCTCATAATATGTATATCGATATGGAAAGACTGTAGAAACCAGGAAACAAAATAATGTAGATATTCTCCTGATAAATAATAAAACATGTCGATAACAAATATGCCATCGACACATTACGTGATTATATTATTTTGTGGATGTAAATAATAATAATAATAATAATAGAGTATATTTATGTAGCGCATTATAAATTGTAAATTTCTCCATGCGCTTTACAGTTTTGTACAATCATAACAATTTGAATATATAAACAACACTAATACAACACTAAATAACAAAATAGATAAGCAAATGACAAAAAATATTGTTGAAAAAGTAAACCAATTAATGCACCCATAATTACACCTACAAAATTAATTGACATTACATATAACAAATTCAACAAACGGACAAACACTCATCATGTCGAATCAGCCTCCCGACCAGCAACGGACAAAGCAACTCTAGGAGGAGACCCTAGGAAACAAATAGGTTTTCAGGGCTCTTCCAAAGCCGTCAATGCTCCCAACGACTCGAAGCTGGTCAGGAAGCTGATTCCACAAGACAGGCGCTGCCGTTGAAAAGGCACGAGAACCATAATGTTTGGGTTGATGTCAGTGGCGTAGACAGGTTCGTACACCTGGGGTAGGGAAGACTCAGGGGCGGATCTAGCTTTTTGCTAAGGGGGGGGGGGTGACCAAAATAATGACGATGCAGAGCATCGTCCACGAGCCGCGAAGCGGCGAGCCGATTTTTTTTGTTGTGTTTATTTGAACCCCGTAAGTGATGTTTTCCTGGCATCTATTAACACAATGGAGACCATAAAAAGCAGTGCATGATAACGTCTTTTTAAATCAAGTAACAGTTAATACAGTTATAATTATCCAGAGTTATCATGATTGTGTTTGGTTAAGTTACCAGATGAGTTGAATATCTTCTCACAATATTTGCACTTGAAAGGCTTTCTCTCCAGCGTGCGTTCTTTTTTCTTTCTTTTTTCTTTCTTTTTTCTTTCTTTTTTCTTTCTTTTTTGTTTGCCTCCCAAGGAGGAGGGGGTTTAAACCCCCTAACCCCCCCCCCGTAGATCCGCGCCTGTTTAATCTTGTGGTTATCTTGTGGTTTCCAAACCACAAGATAACCACAAAATACTTGTAAGATTTTCTTTTTTTTACCGTCTGAATTGGCTTTCACCGTGTGAATGCGGCTAATAACAATAAACACAATTACAATAATGATGATGATTATTATTATTACTATTATTATCATCATTATGACTTATTAAGTAAGCAAATATCATTCCCCAAAACCTGGGGGGGGGGGGGATGATTGTACATGCCATCCCCCCCACCTTGTGAGGTGGGGGGATGCATCCCCCTCATCCCCCCGTTGTCTACGCCCCTGGTTGATGTGGTAGGGACAGTCAGGAGATTCTTTGTTGAGGAGCGGAGATTTCTACGGGGTATGTAAGAACAAATAATATCAAGAAGATAGGTCGGGGATTTAAGAATCATTACCTTGTAACACAACATAAGAACTTTATAAGCGATTCTTTCTTTTACTGGTAACCAATGAAGGCGAGTCAACATGGGTGTTACTGGATCTCTCCCCCTTGCTCGATGTAAAAATTAAACCAGGATCCATTTTATATTAGTGCTCTACACCAGGTAGAGATGTAGGCTGAGCCTACATGTACATGTAACTATTGAAGGTTGGGGGAGGGGGGGGGGGGGGGGGCACTGCCCAGACTATAGATGGTTGAAATGTGAATTATCAGACCACAAGTATATATAGAGAGGATAATAAAGGAGTCCTTTACCATCAACTTATTGTCACGTTACTCTTCTTTTCTCTCTCTCTCTCTCTCTCTCTCTCTCTCCCCCTCTCTCTCTCTTTAGATTTTTTCTTTTTTTATTGGGGGAAGGGACACATGCCCCATGCCCCTCTTAGCTAAGCCAATGATTATTACTAGACATGCCTTATTTCCTTCATGAAAATGACGTTCATGTGATATAACTCTGCCACACTTTCTATGTAATACAGGGGATGTGGACATCCTGTTCTCCAATGTTAATAATGACACGTGTTTCCTGCCCAAACTATGAATCTCTTTCTTGTTCTGTCCGTACGATCACAGAGACTTCCAAAACAACCCATTAGCCCTAGCTTTTGAAATGTGCGAACATTACAACTACATCATAATATTACGTAATCTGAACATGATTTCTACAGTAGGCAGTACAACAGATACATGAAATGGCCCGTGAGTTTATTGTTTGAAAGTCTAATGCTACGGTCACAAAGGTTCGTACGAACGATAATTTCGTACGAATCTCCCTGTTTTTCCATTGTCTGAAAATCGTTCGTACGGCGTTCGTAGCAGTTCGTAATGGCATTTGTGACCGAGGCTTTAAATGCGATCGTGTTTTTCTTTTTCGCGAATGAATTTGAACGCGTGAATGAGCTAAAATAATACAAAATATTTCTATTAATTCTCTCTATTTCAACACCATAATTATATCGCTTACTTAATTATCGTTGTTTTTTCTTTCAGATCCAGACGAGAAAATGGCTCAGAACGGCAGTAAATCAATGGAACCCTATGAAGACACACCCTTATACAAGAAACAGGTACTGATGATTCACCAAATATTTTGTATTTGATGAGGTAATGGAAGACAGTCGTCAACGACATTCGTCTGAAGGGCATGAGCTCTGTGTTAACGATTATGAATGATTAACGCCCCTTTGGCTCCAACATTAAACAATTATTCTGGGCTCAAGGTCTCTCTACAATATTCAAATACACGAAACATGATTCCATGTCATTATGATCACCCTTATCTGCCAAATAATTACTTAGCTCTCTCGAATAGTGGGTACCCTTACAGGCTTACACAAGGAGGGTGGCAAATGTGGATTGATAATTTCGGGGAATATGGAAGCGCTTTAAGTGGTGGACGTGTGCGCTATGAAATATCCATCATCATAATTATATTATTATCATAATTGTCATTATCATAATTGGTTTTTAAATAATAATAACTAATAATAATAATAATAATAATAATTATTATTATTATTATTATTACAGTGCATTATTATATTTATTATTATAACATGGTAAAAAACAATAGCAGTTGTAGGAGTAGTAGTACTCGAACTATTATTATGAAGCGCTAAAAGACGTTAGGAAGTCAAATTAATGATATCTTCAATGATCCATCTAATTCCTTCTTTCGTGTTTTATCACTTTGCAGGATTCATCCAACAGGTTCCGTTGGGACGCAGTAGGATGGGCAATAGGCATCATCTTCATCGTCGTTCTCATGCTCGCCATGATCTTCATCGGTAACTCCCGGGGCTGGGATGCCGAATCTGGCTACTGCCACAACGAGAGTGAGTCGTCCCAGGAGCGCTTCCTACCAGAGCCGTACATCGAAGAACCCGGCGTACCAGGCCGACACGGATCGGGAGCTTCGGCGAGATGGTACTACTGGCAGATACCCCCTGCTGACGTCACAGCATGGACCAGAGGCTTGATGTGGCTATGTTACGTGGCCCATCAGCTGTTCATATGGGGCTGCATCTACTACGCACAGAGGATGAAGACGGTCTACCCGAATCCCCAAGATCCCAAGTACTCCACCGACATGAAGCAGTTCAACTGGATACCACTCATAGGCAACATGGTGTTCCATCTGATTCACCTGGGACAGACCCATTGGACATACGACGCTCTGGCTCAGGACGTATCGGAAGCTAGCTCTCAAGGATCTGTCATTATGTTGCTCGTGTTTGTCTTGATGATGGAGTACCGGAATCGCGGCATGGCGTTTGGTTGGCCATCCAAAGACGATACTGGCAAAATCAGCAACGCACTGCGGCTTCCCTTGGGTCCTCAGGAACTCATCCGTCGTTACCACGGTTATGCTTTCTCCTGGGCAGCCATCTACACATTCTGGTACCATCCTATGGAGAACACGCTCGGCCATGCCTTGGGCTTCACACACACCTGGCTGTTCATGCTACAGGGCAGCCTCATGTACACACAGGTTCATCTCAACCGCTACTGGCGTCTCCTGCTCGAGGCATGGGTGATCATCCACGGTTCTTTGGTCGCTTGGCAAACCGGTGGCCCAGCTCTGGACGGCACGTCTCTCTATCCAATGTTCATGTTTGGTTTCCTCTGGATCTTCACCATGACGCAACTCTTCGGCCTTCCCGTCTTCAAATACATCCCACGCCTGCTCTGGTTCCTCCCCTTCATCGTCTACATGGGCGTAGGGATCTACGTCTATGGATGGGTCTTCGTCGACAAAGAAGGTCGCTACTGGATACGCATGAACGAAATGATCCGCATCCCCGGAACGGAATACCTCTGCGTCATCGTCGCTTGGCTCGTCATGTGGTTCTTCCTCTGGGTCGAAAAGAAAATTAAATCGGACAGGATCGACGAACCCTTCCAACCCCCAAGCATCGTCAAAGAGATCCTCTACCTATCAGGGGTAGTCTTCACCTACGCAATCATGGTCACAGCCGCTATTCTGATCCAAGCCTTAGATGTCAAGATGGATCTGATTGCCCTCATGGTCATATTCGTCATCATTTTCACGGTGGGTGTCGCCGTGACCTGCATGCTGCTCAAACAAATTATGCCACCGTATTCGGGAGACTCTAAAGACGCAAGCAATATATCCAGAGTTTCTCCAACGTTTGACAACCCAGGTTTTAACGTGGACGAAAAGAAGGTTTAAGACCACTAATGACTGAGAGACAGTAATTGATATTCTAGCAAGTTTTGTGATATTTCGATCGCTTGTGATTATGTATTCCATTCCTCTAATCAATATAGCAATGCAGAATATACCTCATTGCAAATAACATTATACATGTACAGGAATGCATTCTATACAATCACTCTTCCGGTATAGAATTTCATTGTGGCGATACTAATATAAATTGTAATATGATCATCATTTCAAGTTTTCCAATGATGGATGTGCCGGCCATTCCCTAAATATAGGGGATGCTTTATTTTGATGAATAGAATTGAAGTGAAGTGATGATATCTGCCCTACCCTTTCATTTATCGAATCAAAATGTTATCGTCCTATTTTTACATAAACCTAAACCATTTTTGTGCACATGATTCGTACTAATGACAACTTGGACTCAGTGAAAAAGGCTAAGGCTGATTTTTCCAGGAGAGTCTGAATTGATAGCAAATCCTTGCGTAAAGTTCGCATGTGTTTTTCGAACACCAATTATCAAGTTAATTTGATGAGTATGTTTAAAAGAGACCCAATCATGAAAAATTAAATACTTGAAAATCTATGTACGGATCATGAAATTTAGAGCTATTTAGAGGTCCCATACGACCCATACCAACAATACTTTCACTATAATGAACTCTACTGTCCTTTTTTCCCTTCCAGACATCAAAGGGAAGTGGAAGCTAGATAATTGTTTTTTTCTCTTACTTACATTTTAAGTCAGACATGCCGAATATACATTGTGAGAAATAATCATCAATTGAAAACAACAACAACATCAATATGGTAATGATGATGTTTCTATAATTACCAAAACCTTTTGAGTAGCTTTTAACTTTACTGATATTCGCAGGAGAGCAGTCGTGAAAAGTAATTGATTATAATGATTTTTGCCGTTTTTTTTTAACCTACAATAATAATTGTCTTTCGTAATATTATGCTATACAAATGCTTTATTTTGAGATGAAATGTATATATTTTTAATCTGAACATATTATTATATCTGATATTATTAAATATAGGCTCATTTATTACTTTTAATTACATCGTGCAAATGTATTATTCATTTGCGTTTCTTTTCTATATTGCTATATAATAATAGTCATACTACGTTTTTAAGCGCTTTACATTTTAATTATTATGTAAATGTCGTATGGCAGTCTAAAAAAGTACAACATTGCATCGTAAGGGTTGATACGCGCCTGCATACAAGGTAAAACAGAATTTAAGAACACACTACAAGACCTTTTAAAATCGTAAAGTTATATAAAATTAAATGGTCAAGATGGCGTGAGTGGAGACTTGGGAGGGAGGAAGAGAGGGTGAAGGAGATAATATAGGGAAAAAAGGGAGAGAAGTTGGAGGAGAGAGAGAGAGAGATAGAGAGTGTCCTCGAGTATTGGTGACTGATTCAAGGAGACAGATAATTGTCGTGAATGAGGAGCCGCGGTGTCGAGAAACTTCGAACATATTGTCTGACAAGCAAACAAGCAAGCAAAAAAACAACAACGAACAAACAAACAAACATTGATAATAACAAATAATAAAACCTGATTCTCAGCCCTTATTTTGGTAGATTACATCGACGACTAGTTTACTCGGCATGGCGATCATGTCTTTTTTTCATGGCCCCCACTGAAGTACCGGACTCCTAGGCCTGTTCCCCCGATTTATGCGATTGATTTTTTTTTTTTTTTTTTTTTTTTTGTAAAATGAATTTATTGATAAATATATGCTTTTGAACAAATCAAACAATCATACACAATCAATTGAAATAACATCGTGGCTTCTTAACATAGTTCAAATAAAACATGTTTCGTTTTCTTCAATAACAGTGTTTTCAAAAATGCATAGCTTTTTTGTATTACAGTTCTTTTCGATCTTTAATCGGTTGTGGATTAGTCTTTTGAAAATACAAAGAATAGAGACTTCATGAAACATGAGTTTGCGATTTTCTGCTTGCATAAATGTTAAATAAACTGCGTATTTTGCATATATGATAAGAAAATTTAAACTTTTAAATATTTTGTTTTTCAAGTTATAACCTTCAATTAAAACGAATTTGTCAAAAGAAAAATTTACATTGTAAAGTTTTCGAATTATGTCTCCAAATTTTAACCAAAACAATCTTGTGTGCTTGCATTTTACAAATAAATGGAGATTGTCGTGTAACTGATCATCATATAAACATAAGGGATTGTTACACAATTTCCATTTGAATAAATTATACCTATTTGGTAATAAGTTGTGTAATAACTTAAAAAGTAGATTACATCGACGACTAGTTTACTCGGCATGGCGATCATGTCTTTTTTTCATGGCCCCCACCGGACTCCTAGGCCTGTTCCCCGATTTATGCGATTGATTGATTCAAATCAATCGCAAGTCCTCCAATCAATCAGTTTACAGTCCTCTATATCTTATCTATCTATC